>OU612027.1:17800000-17980000 GCA_914767945.1 Eilema depressum
ATATAATATTTTATTGCTTAGTTTAATCGCTGCGTAAAAGATATACCTAGACTAATATTACACATGCGAAAGTAACTCTGTCTGTTACGCTTTCACGCCTAAACCACTGAACCGATTTCGATGAAATTTGGTACACAGATATATTGAAGCTTGGAAAACGATATAGGCGATAACCGACATCCACGCGGGCATAGCCGCGGGTAACAGCTAGTATATTATAAAAGCTCGTTATCATATACCGATTATTATATCGATTGGGTTCACGTCGTCGGTAGTGTAATAATATATAATGTCCAGGGTTCAAACGCGAGTTGAGTTGAGTATAATGTCCAGGGCTATCTCCTTAAACAGTAAGCTACCTGGATACCACAGTTGTGACTGGGGTGACTGAAATCTATCTATATAAATACATAAATAAAAATGACACCCTTTCAAATGTTACCTACATTTGAAGTGGTTTCATTTCAGGGTATACACGCGCATTACTTCCGAACGACTACATCAAATTGGTTAATTCCTTTTTAATGTGTCCGTTATCATCAGGACATGTTTTGTATAAAAGAAAAAGAGACAGAAGGTGCAAGGGGAACAGGATCTTAATTTCACGTGGGCGAGGCCATGGGCAAGGCAAAAGAAAGTTAGTCGGGTCAGCTAGTAATGAATAATTTCAGCCTTTTTAGATAACACCTCTTCTGATTTTAGTTTGATTCTTAAAGTATTATGTTCTCAAGAGTTTCATAAGTAATTTATTCCTAAATCTTTTTTAGTTTTTCGCTACAGTTCAAGGCTTCTAATGTTTAATTAAATTTTTTGTGTTGGCTTAACTCGTCCAAGGTTTGATGATCGTATGATCGAAAGTGTGTTATGCTTACATTATAGACTTCAATTTAGTTCAATTGAGGTCAGTTGAGGTCAGTTGAGGTCAATTGAGATCAATTGAGATATGTTTTTTTTGGGTTTTTTTTACTGATTTCAAAAGGGGTAGGAACATGCTTATGGTTATTTTTATACTCAATCCCATGCAATATGTACAAGGCCCATACCACCCTTACACACCTTCGGTACCCAAATCAACCTCTTAATAGCCAGGCGTGCGAACTGTTAGGTAAACGATCAGTGGGTTAAGCCACGATGCGCTTGTCATTTGGATGGGTGACCGCTTAGTGGTATTTCATTTGAGCGCTTCCGTGGTATCGGCACGATAAAAGTCGGTCCTGGCTGGGAGGTCAGAGGGGAGGCGCTCCCTATATAGCGAGACAAAACCAAGGCACTTCATGTATAAGCGGACCTAAACTCAGATGCAACCGGGACTATCACAAGAATAAATAAATAAATAATAAATAAATATTGTAGGACATTCTACACAACGCTATCTAGACCCAAAGTAAGCATAGCTTAACTAGCTTGTGTTATGGGTTCTAGAATGCGGATAAACATACTTAGATACATTTTTTTTTTGTAAATACATACATATTATACATAGAAACACCCAGACCAATGCAAATATTCATATTCATGCACACAAATATTTGCACTGAGCGGGGATCGAACCCGCGCCTCCTGCGTAGCGGCCGCGTTCACTACCGCTACGCCACAGAGGCGTGACGTGAGAGCCGCGTGGTTCCCGGCAGAGTAGAATTTGGGCCACCCCATCTCTTCCCATGCGGTGTCATACAAGGCGACGACGTCGGAAGAATCAAAAAGTCCCCTTTCATAACTCACTTCAAGTTTCCTGCTACGATACCAAGTTTGGTTGAAGTAAAAAACGTGTGTGTACGTAACTGATATCTTACAAGGACGAATTATGTTTAGTTAGTAACTAGTTACGTAGCTCTGGTTTCGTAGACGGCCGAAGGGGGAGAAATAGGGCAGGTTACCATCAGACAGTTATATATAGCCCAGACTCGGCCTCAGATGCTTGGCTCGAGTCCATACGTGGGACCTAATACAATGATTAGTGAAATATGGGTGTTAATACAATGATTAGTGAAATATGGGTGTTAATTCACCTTTGCCTAACCCTCCGAGATTATTATGTAGGCTCCACCTGCGTGGATGTCGGTTATCGCGACCAAACATAGCCTATGTCCTTTCTCAAGGTCTAATCTACCCCTATACCAAATTTCATCAAAATCGGTTCAGCGGTTTACAGCGGACAGACAGACAGACAGACAGAGTTACTTTCGCATTTATAATATTAGTAGGGATTTAAGAGCAAGCTCTAAGCCGCAGCGTCGTAGATTTCTTTGTTGCAGATTATATAGGCAGTCATTACCGTAAAGAACATTACTTCGCAAATAAAATAAGTACACCGTAAGCAAATGAAAGTTTAATAAGTTGATTAAGTTAATAGTTGCCTCGCCCCTGAGCCGGCAACTGCAGTTACTTTACGACGCTTTGTAATTAAAACAGTTTGTAACATTATGGGGTTTATCTTGGATCAACAGTAAATAGGTAAAAAGTGCCATCTTGATTCAATCTTAGTATAACTCGTAAAATAGGCTACAGAAACCGAAGTCACAGAACAGATTCCGAAGTGTAAAATGTTTTTCAAAGGTGACCCTCTTTCCAAGACTTTGCCCTTAGCTTACCATCAGGCAATGCGAAGTCAAATTGACGTGTCCTATATAAAAGAAAAATACATTAAAATATTGAATATACACAAATTACTTATTGACTCAAGACTCAATTCAATGCCACCTGAACCAAATTGTTTTATAGTTAGATCACAAACTCAGTCAAAGATCGCCAAAGTACTGATTAATTTCACGGATTTCGATTAACTCCAGAATGCGTTCAATGAATACAGCAAGTATGCAAACTTTAGTGCTGGGTCTCGGCACTACCAAAGGTTTTCCGAAGATTCCCAACCCAGTTTCCAAGATAATAAGTTCATAATATTATAATTGAATAAAGTCAAAACTTACGGCCTTTATCAATAAAGGTGCGTTCCCACTTTACAAACATATTTAAGTGATAAAATAATAGAGTAAATGAAAATTCCATAAATTCTGCCAAATTTTTTACCATTTTTGACATTGAGATATTTTTTTTTTTTTTTAAAGCAATTAGTTTGCTAAACTAAACAAACTATAATAAATTGGAAAAAGCGAAATCAATTCTCGGGCGGGACTAGAACCCGCGATCTTTCCCTTACAGGGGGAACGCTCTGACCACTGAGCCACCGAGCTTCGCCCGAGAGTGATCCAATTTTTCCAATACATCCATCTTACGGCGATCCGTCGCGACGGATCGCCGTAAGATGGATGTATTGGAAAAATCAGAGCGTTCACCCTGTAAGGGAAAGATCGCGGGTTCGAGTCCCGCCCGAGAATTGATTTCGCTTTTTCCAATTTATTATAATTTTTGACATTGTGCTATCATATTTATTTAATTTTATATTAATTAGATTTTAGATTGATTATGAATTGATTTTAAATGTGATTTTAATTTGACTTTAGTTTGATTTTACTTTATTTTATTTAACACTCACATTTCGTTTATGATTTTCGGTCCCACGTAATAGGGGGTGAGCCTTTTGCCGTCAAGTAGTCACTATCATGGGCTGTATGTTTAATGTTGGATGCAGAACATCCCTTAGTCGCTTTCTACGTCACAGGAAGAAATGGGGTGACCCTATTCTACTCAACCGGAAACCAGCACGGCACTTCTGTCTACCGCATCATCATCGCATTCATCTAAATGTTTTTATATTCCCAGGGCGGGGCGTACAAAAAAGGCAACTACCATGCTGGTCACGAGGAGCACCACAAGGGAGACGCCGGCTCCCACAGTCATGGGGGGCTACTGCACCTGTCAAAGGTAACCTGACTACTACTATTCCTATGACAACTTTTCCTAAACTACTATTCCAATGCTACTATTCCTATCCTACTATTCCAATGCTACTATTCCTATTACTACTATTCATATCCTACTATTCCTATCCTACTATCCCAATCCTACTATTCCTATCGTACTATTCTTATCGAACAATCCTTCTTACTATCCTTCTTACTATCCCTCCCACTATCCTTCCCACTATCCTTCTTACTATCCTTCCTACTATCCTTTCTAGTATCTTCTCTACTATATTCTACTAATATTATAAATGTGATGTTTGTTATTCAATCACGCTCTAGCGGTTGATTGTGATTTGATACAGGGATAGCCTGGATTAACACCACATAGCCTCTTTGTATGGTTACATGTATGATTGATTGAATCACGCGTGTGCGCACGTAGTTATGTAAGTTTCCCTACCATCAAAGAAAAATACTTTAACCTATTTTTCTATTTCAGGGGCACAAAGTTGCCGAAGGACACGATACTCACGGGAAACACGATTCAGCGCGTGGCTCGAAAGGTGGCAAGGGGTCGGGCACCAAGTGGATATACCACCACGGGCAGCCGGCAAAGACTGCCAACTTGGTCCGAATAGACCGCCGGGCAGAGAAGTATTACCACGGACCACAGTACTTTGGCTAATATGCCCGTCTAGCTTAAGTTAGCTTGGCAGTTAGAATATTTCTGGGTAATTTAATTAGAATTACGTGGTATTACTTTTAAAACTCTGACGACTGTGGCGTCTGCTAAGTCAGAGGTATCTGGTTCGATTCCTGCTGAATGCAAATTTTTTGTATTAAAAAAATATTTGCATTGGTATGGGTATTTGATAAGTATATATGTATGTATAAAAAGTATATAAGTATGTTTATCTGCGTTCTAGAACTATGCTTAGTTTCATTCTAGATGGCGCAGTGTAATATATCCTAGAATATTTTTTTTTTTTACTCAATAAAATGTATGTATTAGGTCTCATAAGTTTCAAGTTCGTACTGCTTTTTTATCCTGACTCTTATGTCTTACATTTAGCCATGCCCCCGCGCACGGGCCTGGCATCACCCCAGTCGAGACGCACCCACAGTGAAAAAAATTGTTATTCCGCTAGACCCCGGGGGGTTCTAGCAAACGTACGCCCCCTTTGTAAATCGGTTAATTTACAAAGGGGACGTTCCTTGTAAATCAAACGATTGGTTGTGATGAACAAAATATTAATTATTTTTGTAACTAATAAAAATTTCACAACGCATAAAATATAAAAATCAATGTATGTAGGTACTCGTATTTATATAAATATATAGGTTAGGTTTTTTTTCGATAAATCTATCAGCTTTTATTGCTATTTGCCTATTTTTTACTAACAGCAATACTTTTTTTGGAGTCAGATTTTTTTGCAGGTATGCGCACAATAATATGGCAAAGCTTCGCCACAAACGGATGAACGCACGTAGGAGGCAAACAGACAAACTTCCATTCATACATATGTATTTATACATATATATGTAGTATTAGTGACCATATTCTGGCAGGAACACATTATGGCCATGGAGCACTTAAAGCCATGGAACACTTAGTTTGTCCGCTGGTTCATGCGTGTGCATGTATGCTAGTGTAATGTTTTAAAACATGACGCCCCCATGCATGTCACGCATGGATGTTACATTGATAATATGACACCTTATGGTCATAAAGAACTTACGACCATATATGTGCTTCATAGGTCTTCTACATGTACTTTGTTTCTTAAAAATCGCTATTATATTCGGATTATAGTAACATTTCTAGCCCACTTGCATAGAAAACATGAATTTAAACTAAAAAAATATATTGGAAATATTGAACTAAAAAATAGTACCGAATATCAATTGTACCACTAATTGTTTTTTTTTGTATACATACACAGATTTTAACTAAATAAGTAGTACAGTCTGGAAATGGTACAGTCGACAAATGAGATACAGTTAACTACACTTTTTCATACAAAATTGTATGTAAAAATGCAACCCTATATCCTAGTTTGTCGACTGTACATTTTATAACATGGTTTTAATTAATGACGCCCCCACACATTTATATCCTCTGCGTACAAACGTCATTTGGTTCATCGTGGACTTCATCGTCAATAAAGTTTATAATGAAATCTTAATAATAATAATATCAAGCTAATATAGTATGACCGTAACTGCTGTAACGCGCTCTAGGTACGCGCGGTGTGGCGGGAGACGAGGTAAAAAAAGAGAAAGAGCATGAGCCACGAGCGAACGACATACCGCTGTGAGCGTTGGCGGCGGACTGACCAAATCCGGTGGTCGATTGGTCGATACTCCCCCCGTCTCGTCGCGCACATACCCAAGGCGCAGTACAGTGGTTACGGTCTAGTAATATTTGTATGTGTCTGTGTAAGTGGATTTTTATTTTGTAATTGTACCTTATTTTAAATGGGTTTATTTTTTTATAATACTCTTGGAACTGCTAATAAATAATATATATTATTCAATACTGTCATAATAGGTTAGATTATAAGTATTTCATATTGTATTACCATTCTGAGATGATATATCATTCACAGTGTTGTACTATTAGATAAATCAAAAGTCAAAAACATCTTTTTATAAATATACCATTAAATAGGCACTAACAAAAAGTTAAAATTAAATACAGACAGGTAGAGAGATAGACAGACACGTAGACAGACAGATAAACAGACAGACAAACGGATGGGCAAATCGACAGACCGTTAAAAAGATAGACAGACGGACAAACAGACAGACAGAAATCATCATTGTATCATGTAAAAGACTAGGTACGAAATGTGAATGATCTATGATCTTGACTATTGTAAATATAAATACTCTCACTGTGATGTAGCGACACTTTTTGTAAATATTTTTAATAAAACATATTTTTTGGCAGCGTCTTGTTCTTATTGTTCATCATCATCATCATCATCATCAGCGTTTAATTATACAGGACATGTCAATTTGATTTCACCTAGCCAGATGGTAACAAAGTCTAAGGAAAGAGGGTTATAAAGCACTCAGCTGGACAGCCTCATCAGAATATACTTTTTCATGCCGCACTCTGCCCCGCCCAGCAAAGTTATAACATTAAAGCCCGGGATTCGTTCTCCTGCACTTTAAATATCTTGACTTTATGAGCTGATCTCCGGTTGAGCAACTCCGAGAGTTGTGACAGAGGCTTCTATACTGGTTTTTCACTCGAGGTTGGAAAATCTAACGGCAGTCGTTCCTATAAAAGACAAGGTTGGAAGGAGACATCGAGATGTCTTCGACCATGTGGAAGTTTGATTGCGTTTCCGCAACACATATAAACGTTTATGTATTCAAGGGATGAAAATAAGCTTATGTTTTTTTGCAGACTGTAATCTATGCCTGTACCAAATTTCAGCCAGATTCGTTCTGCATACATACATTATTACCATCAATCGGGTACTGTGTTATGCCATATTTAAAAAAAAATCTCTTGGTCGCCTTCAAAGGGAAAAGCTGTAGAATGCATTTACATTTTGCTGAATTTATAACAATTCAGATTCAGAATTAAGAACAATTAATTCAAAATACTAAAATGACAAATCGCAAAATAAATTCTTGAGTCAAAACTTTTTCTGACGGTCTTTTTGTGACAGAGACAAATGTCTCTTCATTTGTCTCCTTAAATGAATTTCCCGTGATGTAGGCGGTTGTAGGTAACGAACTCCTAAAGTAAGGCATTAAAAGTATGATTCCGTAGCCGACCGCATACAACAACTGCAGACGTACCGTAAAATGGGGTGAATAAGGACCAATGGGTGAATGGGTTAAAATGGTTATTAGATTTTTTAAATAATTTCTCTCCCAAATTCCAAGTATCTAACCATATATTATTGTTAACTCTGCTCATTATTACATTGAAATAATCTATAATTTCACTTGAAAGAATATAACTACAGAATTTAACTGACCATTTTATCCTTATTCACCCCATATGAAGGTACCCAGCGGATGCGCGTAATTCATTGCGGCTTCTCAATGGTCCCCTTTATCCGTATCGGAGTTTAACAAGTAATGGGTACGCTGTATCTGTTGCATGCGTCTGTCGTTGTCGTATGCGGTCAGCTTCGGAATCATACCTTAAGGCTCATTCAGACGAGAAGAGTTTCTCGCCTGCAAGATACGATTATCGAAAGGACAGAAAAAAGTTGCTTCGTCTAAACTTTCGCAGAAACAATTGCCGCTCGCTTGTGCACGCTGGCGAGAATTACCTCGCAATTGAAAATTAAGGCCCCGAATCAGATCAGCATCGAAAAATCGGTATTTTTTAAACCGTTTTTCTTTTTAACTATAAAACCTACAGATCTGTAATTCACATGCCTACATACTACAGCATATACAGAGTAACTTCATCTTTTCATAAATTAAATAAAAAAGGAGTAAATAGTTGAAAAGAGGCTCTGAACATCACTCTACTCTTTCTTATGAAACCAAATATTTTCTACAATATGTATCCAAATAATCTAAAATTTCACATGTATGTTAAATAAGTTTAGTGTATTAGCATGACGTGATCTTCTTAGTTAGTAACCTTCGCCTATAATGTTATCTATTAAAATTGGTTTTACTGATTATTACGGTTCAATTATGAGCGAATGACCTTGAGCATTTGTATGGTCAAAGTCATTCGCGCATGTAATCACCTTAACTAGTAATGGGTACGCTGTATCTGCAGCTGCATGCGTCTGTCGTTGTCGTGTGCGGTCATCTTCGGAATCACACCTTAAGGCTCATTCAGACGAGAAGAGATTCTCGCCTACAAGATACGATTGTCGAAAAGACAGAAAAAAGTTGCTTCGTCTAAACATTCGCAGAAACAATTGCCGCTCACTCGTCTACGCTTGCGAGAATTGCCTCGCAATTGAATATTGATAGTGTCCGTCTAAACAGAATTTTAAAGTAATAACCGTGTTTTAACATAGCGCTATGTTACTTGCGAATCTCGTACGATAATCGTAGGCGTGAATTTGGTGTTCGTCTGTGTATAAACATTTTGATACAATAATGGTATGGCGATTATTGCTGGTGATAGTAGCGAATGATTTCTCGATCCGAGAGATGTGAGAAAATCTTCCCGTCTATATGAGCCTTTAGGATCTTGAAATAAAAAATGTAACACCTCTGCCTAGCTTGGGGATTTACAGGCGTGAATGTAATATCCAAAATGACTTTTTCGCATATTAAATAGAATTAAATTAAAAATTTAAAAAACCCCCGACCTAAAAAGAACATAATAAAAAGTAAAATAATAACTATTACATTATGAGCTACCCTAAGTATTGACCCTTTTGTCATTTGTCTCGTCGGGGGACCGCTAAGTACCTTGGTATGCTCTATACCCCCCTGACGGCAGCCGGCGGTCCCCCGACGAGACAATTGACAATAGGGTCAATACTTAGGGTAGCAATACTTAGCGTAGAACTTTTATTTAATATGGTTCGACCATAATTATGATCTCTTTACTGTCGCTTCGCCGACTACAATATTATGGGGTTCTTCAAGAAGGACAGGGTCGGCAGCACGATTTTGACTTTGAGATACTCTTAGACACTACAATGAAACATACATAACTACACTACATACAAAGAACTACGAGTAGGTACACTAAAATCGTAGCACAGCTACGACGAATTCTCGTAGACTTTGTAGCAGTCGAAACACTGCTACGGTAAACCTCGTAGAGTTTATTAACATCACTTTCCCATGCTCTTGTTTGCAGCGTTCACCTCGGATCCCGGGGCCCACTTTTCGTTTTTTTTTTACAACGTTTCATCGAATATAATATGATATAAAGTGAGTTTGTAAGTTTGTGACGGCGTAGCAGGTAATCATTGATATACTGAACCGATTTTGAAAATTATTTTACTAGTAGAAAGAGACACATTATTTGTGAGTGTCATAGGCCATATATTATATCATCACGTCAACAACAGGAACGGGATCACAAGTACACAATAAAACAGGTACCTAAAAAGTATGCCCACGCACACTCAAGCTGTGGAATGAACTCCCCGCGATGGTTTTCCCAAGCGACTATAATATGGGGTTCTTCAAGAAGGGCATTAGAAGGTTTCTTCAGGGTCGGCAGCACGAGTGTGACGCCCCTGGTGTTGCATACGTCCATAGGCCACGGTAACAAAAAGTGATTCAAATTCATACCTACACATTCATTATATTCACGCTTGTAAATCCCCGAAATGGCAGACAGAAGTGTATATTAATACCCACATTTCAGTAACTATGATTTTCTGTCATACCTAATAGTAGGTGAGCCTATTGCTGTCAAGGGGGTATTTTGTCTTTGTCATTGCTTACTGTCGAATGAACTTTGGATGAGTTCAACTAACAAAAAAAATGATATACCAAGTAACATATTCAATAAACGCTTGTATATATAATAAATACATACATACATACAATCACGCCTTTATCCCTGGAGGGTTAGGCAGAGGTGAATTAACACCCACATTTCACCAGTCATTGTGTTAGATCCCACGTAATAGGTGGTGAGCCTATTGCCGTATTCCGGGCACTATAGTTGACTTGAGTCATGCATCTGAGGTCGAGTCTGGGCTGTATACATTACATACACTGATTGATGTCATAAAAATACAGGATGTTATTTTTTCGGATTTTAGTTGGTTCGATTACCGGGTGTGGCAAGCGAATTTTCAAAAATCTATGAATGCAGTTTTATTTCTTTTTAAAAATAAAGGAATGTTTTCTTGGAGTGAAATTCGGTATCTCCAGTATTTAGAGAACTTTCCCTCCAGGTAAGGTTAAAATCTTCCACCCTGTATATCTGTCTGATATTAAACAGCCTTATCCCTTAGTTGCCTTGTATGACACCGCATAAGAATATATGGGGTGGCCCAAATTCTACTCTGCTGGGAACCACGCGGTGGTCTGCCGGGAATAGAAGTATTATTATTTCATCATCATCATCATCATCATTTCAGCCATAGGAAGTCCACTGCTGGACATAGGCCTCCCCTGTAGATCTCCAATAGGACCGGTTGGAAGCGGCTCGCATCCAGCGCGTTCTCGCGGCCTTAATGAGGTCGTCTGTCCACCTTGTGGGTGGATGTCCCACGCTGCGCTTGCCGATACGTGGCCTCCACTCAAGGACTTTTCGACCCCATCGGTCATCAGTCCTCCGTGCTATGTGCCCTGCCCACTGCCATTTCAACTTGCTAATCCGCTGGGCTATGTCGGTAACCTTGGTTCTTCTACGGATCTCCTCATTTCTGATTCGATCTCGCAGAGAGACTCCGAGCATAGCCCTCTCCATAGCTCGTTGGGCTACTTTGAGCTTACTCATAAGGCCCATAGTGAGGGACCACGTTTCAGTGCCGTAAGTCATCACTGGTAACACACACTGGTCGAAAACCTTCGACTTGAGACACTGAGGTATGTCGGACGAGAAGACATTGCGCAATTTTCCGAACGCTGCCCAGCCGAGTTGGATTCGGCGATTGACCTCTTTCTTGAAGTTGGACCTACCTAACTGGACTACTTGTCCTAGGTAGACGTACGAGTCAACAACTTCAAGAACCGAGCTCTCAACAGATATTGGGGTAGGTACAACATGGGCATTGCACATCACCTTTGTCTTGTCCATGTTCATTTTAAGACCCACCTGTTGAGAAACTCGGTTGAGGCCTTCGAGCATCGTGTTGAGATCTTCCATCGATTCTGCCATGACTACAATATCGTCGGCAAACCGAAGGTGAGTGATGTATTCGCCATTAATATTGATGCCGAATCCTTTCCATTCCAGGAGCTTGAAGGCATTCTCCAAAGTGGCCGTAAACAGTTTCGGAGATATCACGTCTCCCTGTCTTACGCCTCTTTTCAAAGGGATCGCCCTCGAACTCTGTTCCTGTACTCGAACCGACATGGTGGCGTTATTATACAAACACTTCAACACTTCGATGTACCGATAGTCAATACGGCACCGCTGGAGAGACTCAAGCACAGCCCATGTCTCGACCGAATCAAAGGCTTTCTCATAGTCCACAAACGCTAAGCAAAGTGGCAAATTATACTCTTCGGTCTTCTGTATAACTTGCCGCAGCGTATGGATGTGGTCTATGGTACTGTAGCCTCTTCGGAAACCGGCTTGTTCGGAAGGCTGGAAGTCATCAAGCCTGCGCTCGAGACGGTTCGTAATGACCCTTGAAAAACAGCTTGTAAACATGGCTCAGAAGCGAGATGGGTCTGTAATTCTTCAGTAAGGTATTGTCACCTTTCTTAAAGAACAGCACCACCACGCCTCTGTTCCACGCTTCTGGCGTTATGCCCTCGAGGACGACGGTGTTAAAAAGCCTCTGAAGGACTTTAAGTACCGGTGTTCCACCCGCTTTCAGAAGCTCTGAAGTGATTCCGTCGTCACCCGGCGCTTTGTTGTTCTTAAGCTGATTCAGGGCCATTCTAATCTCGTACAGGCTGATGTCTGGGATATCCTCGGTGAAGTGTCGGGTCAACTTGGCTCTTGGGTCGGTCGCCATGTTGCCAGCAGGATTAGCGACCGAAGCGTATAGCTGTCCATAGAACCTTTCGATCTCCTCCAAAACCTCAGCCTTGGTCGACGCTATACTGCCATCTTCTCTCTTCAGCTTAGTCAACTGGCTTTGCCCAACAGACAGATTTCTTGCGAACACTTTGGAGCCTTTGTTCCGCTCGATTGTCTCTTTAATATGTTCAGTATTAAAGAGACGTATATCGTGTCGCAGAGATTTGGAAATCTGTCTGTTGAGCTGCCTATATGAATCTGCATCATCGGAAGACTGCAGTCGAAGTGAGCGTCGTT
The DNA here is from genome assembly GCA_914767945.1 of Eilema depressum. Taxonomy (NCBI): domain Eukaryota; kingdom Metazoa; phylum Arthropoda; class Insecta; order Lepidoptera; family Erebidae; genus Eilema; species Eilema depressum. Next base: position 17,812,706 of record OU612027.1, read on the forward strand.
TAGCCATGAGTTTTTGGGTGTGATCGGAGAGTTTCTGAGGTCTATTTGAACGGCGGGGTCTAAAGTGCTTAGAGCCCACCATTTGGACAGTTTCTACGAGCCTGTTGTTGATCTCGTCCACCGACGCAAAGTTTTCTAGGCAATCAAAGCGATTCGAAAGCTCAAGTTGAAAGTTCTCGGGGTTTTGGATTTGGGCACGAGTAGGTCGGAGTGTAGACTTCATCAGGCGGGACCTTTCGAGTTTAACGTTAATACCCAATGTGCCTCTTACGATTCTGTGATAACTACCGGTTTTCACCCTGTGAATCACGGAGACATCACTGAATATTCGTTTCTCGTTGGTCATGATGAAGTCTATCTCATTCCTCGTGGAACCATCCTGATGGTCCATTTCCTGTGCGGCGGCTTCTGAAAGAAAGAGTTCATCATAAAGAGTCCCTCTTTCTCCAGAAAGTCAGCCAGCCTCTGTCCCCGCGGGTTCCGTTGTCCATGTCCAAATTGCCCCACTCTCAACTCATCATCGCTTTTCTTACCCAACTTTGCGTTGAAGTCCCCCATAACAACTGTGAAGTGGGTCTTAGACGTATGTATGGCCCTACTTACGTCCTCATACATAGTCTCCACTTCATCATCTGGGCGTGCCGAGGTCGGTGCGTATACCTGAATGACCTTCAGCGAATACCTCTTGGATATTCTGAGTATTAGGTATACAACCCTGCTCGACACACTTTCGATGGTAATGATGTTGTTAATGAGGGATCTGTGAACGAGAAAACCGACACCACCTTGCGACTGCTGGTCGCCTTCCCGGTAGTAGAGCAGGTTGCCGGATCCTAGGGTTATCGTGTCCTCGCCCTCTCTACGGACTTCAGACAACCCCACAATATCCCAGTGCAACCTACTCAACTCTTCTTCCAGCTCAGCAATCCTCTCGTCAGTCCTCATCGTGCGTACGTTGTGCGTTACCAGGGCCAGTCGTCGTTTGGGGTGGTAGCCGGATCTCTGCCGGGGATTCTTAGCACCCCCTGCTCCGCCGTTACCCTGGCCGCTACCGGAGCCAGGGCTAGCGGAGCTGCCGGGGACTAGGGGCCTGGTTCTATTTGTGCCTATCATAGGGGGAGTTTGCCCATAATCGCCACGCTGGGCAGGCGTGTTGGCAATCGCAGGGCGTAGCTTCGCGGCGAGGATGCTGCTGCCCATCCTCGCCCTGTGCCATTTTAGCTACGCCGATTTAAATGGTTATACCGCCATTGGTCGGTTCCGCTGTACCTCAGTCGGCTCCTACGACACCTGGTACTAGAGGGGGGTACTATTCTACTCTGCCGGTACCCCACGGCATTATTATTTACCAAAATATAACTTACTGAGTCAAGCAGGCTAAGCTAGAGAGCTGAAAGAATAAAATAGTTCTACAAGTAAGTCCCGGCGAGACAGACATATCACGATTCGTTTGCACTCTTATTGAAACTTGAGACAGCCATTACCGCTACAGTATTCTGCTGTTTACCTATGTACACATTATATATGTTACCGACAATGTATAGAATACTGAGTACGCAGCCGGCAATGTATGAAATGTTATCATGAAGCAAAAATTGTGGTTATAAAAAAAATAATCGCGGAGGCTCATGCGGGAGTTCCACTACCGCCTTAGCCTTCTAACCTATACCTACCTATCCTAGCCAGCGAGGGTAATGTGTTTCGCGCGTATGTATGTATGTATGTAGTTTTCTTTGCTCCCCTCTACAGGCCTAACGCCTAGACGGATTTCGATGAATGGGGTCTCAAATGAAAGGTATTCATTTTCCGAATGTCATAGGGTACATAAAATTCCAACAAAAACTATACGGTAGATTTTTGATGCTAAAATATGTGTTGCCAAAATTTTATTTTCATTCAAATTTATTGAGTAGGGTATCAAAATGAAGAGAAATAAAAAGGAGATTACAAAAATATGTAGATGTCATATCTTAACTAAAAAGTTTAAAATAAAATTAATTATTAAAAAATAAAAAACCTGACTGCTATCTAAAAGATCGAAACAAGCTTGATAGCAGGTGGTACCCATTAAATTTCTTTCGGTTTATGATTGGCAAATGGGTACCGCCTGCTATCAAGCTTGTTTCGATCTTTTAGATAGCAGTCGGGTTTTTTATTTTTTAATAATTAATTTATATTCCATTCAGAAATAGAATTTCCGAAAAGCCATCCGCATATAGACCAATATTTTTTTTTTAAAGATATTATTCAGGACAATGATTTTTATTTACACTACAGTTACCGACAGATATCTTGGCCCCAGTCACATCACAAAATGTGCTCTTTACGCGCAGTACGAGTTTTTAGGTGTCTTTTGAGGACAGCACGGGGTGCTATAGCAGCGAAGGTGCTCAAATCCACTTCTTCTTCATCCTAGCGTTAATTCCCAGTCGCATCCGAAGCTTTTCAGGTCGAAGTCTGGGGTCCGCTTTACCAGTCTTAACTACGGATTTGGCTAGACCTCGATGTTTTTCCGTAAATCGATTGCCATCTGACCTCCACAACCCAATGGTAACAGTGATTGATTGGTTTCATAGTTACCTGTTTGGACGCCGACAGCGGGTACGTGTTGAAGATTCCTTCTCTTCTTGGCGTAGTACAGCTGCCAGTGTGCCGCAGGGTGGCGTGCTATCTCCTTTACTTTTTTCTATTTTTATAAACTCTATCTCCAAGTTATTACGTTCTTCCTACCACCTTTACGCAGATGATCTCCAAATCTACACACAAGCCTCGTTACAAGAATTACCGGCAGCTATCTCCACCATGAATGCGGATCTGTCGCAAGTATGTGAGTGGAGTAAACAATATGGACTTGAAGTGAACCCTATGAAGACTCAAGTTATTATTGTGGGCAGCTCTGGGATGATTAACCGCGTAGACTGGTCACAATTGCCAGATGTAATATTTAACGGTGTTGCAATTAAAATAAGTAGCGAGGTTAAAAATCTAGGTATACGCATAGACAGAACACTATCCTGGGGCCCCCAAATACGAGAAGTCAGCCGCAAGTTGTTTGCGTCTGCGGGTTCCATGCGTAGGCTGCGAAACTTCCTACCAACAGCCACTAAAATTGCACTTGCAGAATCACTTCTACTTCCGCTACTGGACTATGCTGATGTCAGCTATCTTGATCTCACTGAGGAGCAACTTGATAAGCTTGAGCGCCTCCAAAATTTCTGTATTAGATTCATATTTGGTCTTCGCAAATATGATCACGTATCACAGTTTCGCAACTTGCTCAAGTGGCTCCCAATTCGATTTCGACGGAATGCTCACATTCTATCCATACTTTACAGTATTCTCTTTAACCCCCGTACTCCTAATTACCTAAAAGAACGTTTTGTGTTCCTCAATGACACACATTCAAGATCCTTGAGGTCGTCAGAAACATTGCAGTTATCCACGCCCTCTCATTCCACCTCATTTTATGACAAGTCCTTCTCTGTTCAGGCCGTACGGTTGTGGAATGCGTTGCCTTTGTCCATTAGACGCGCACAATCCCTTGCTATTTTTAAAAAAAATGGTTAAGGAGCACTATTTGTGTACTTAGTTGCTTCATCATGTTGGTTTTTGAGTAGGTTATCTTGTATGATAAATATATGTGTATGTATGTTTATGTAAGTATTATAGAAATTAAACTTAAGTATGTATTAGGTCTATGTAAATTAATAAGTACTAAAGTATTTAATGTGTAATGTATTGTATGTGTATATGTGATGTATAATATGTATATATATAATATAAAATAATGTGTATCTATGCTATGTATCTACATTTTGGATTATGACTACATGACTACACTAATAACTACCCACAAGTTATTATTGTTACGATAATTTAAATATGTCCATCCAAAGGTTGCCTGTAAGAGATCGCTTGCAGCGATAAGGCCGCCGATTGTACATATTATGTGTTATACTGTCCGTAAATGTACTGTAATATATTTGTGTACAATAAAGATTTATCTATCTATCTATCTATCTATCTATTAGGCGATATCGAGGCTTTGCAGCTAGAGCGTTGTTTTTGGATTACTTAGGGCTACGACTACCATAGATGTTCTTATGGCAACCGGGACTGACGGCTTAACGTGCTCTCCGAGGCACGACCAGACCAATGCAAATACCCATATTTCATGAACACAAATATTTGCACTGAGCGGGGATCGAACCCGCGCCTCCTGCGTGGCGGCCGCGTTCACTACCGCTACGCCACGGAGGCTGTCCTAATCCACTTATCATAGATTATATCAAACCAATCCGTTTCTCGGCTTCATTTCTCTCGCGATTTGAGGTCAAGTTATACGCCGATAGCTATACTACAGTACGGAATAAAAAAATAACACTATAGTGGGTATTGAAAAAAGTTAAAAATACAACTGCAACACAAACGTGCGAAGGATTCGTAATAATGCTTGTTGCTGTTGCGGTGCGGACCATACGTTAATAATAAAGTACGAACTGCAAAAAAATCGTGTGAACCAAAATTTTAAATATTTAGTCTGACATTTTTTCTTCAGACGTACTCGAAACCGGCGAGCTTGCATGTAAGGATTAAGGCCCCGAATCAGGTCAGCATCGAAAAATCGGTATTTTCGAAACCGTTTTTCTTATTAACTATAAAACCTACAGATCTGGAATTCACATGCCTGCATACTACAGGATATACAGAGTAACTTCTCCTTTTCATAAATTAAATAAATAAGGAGGAAATAGTACAAAAGAGGCTCTGAAGATCACACTACTCTTTCTTATGTAACCAAATATTTTCTACAATATGTATCCAAATAATCTAAAATTTCACAATGTTAAATAAGTGTATTAGCATGCAGTGACCTTCTTAGTTACTGATCGCCGTCTATAAAGTTATCTATTAAAATTGGTTTTACTGATTTTTACGGTTCAAATATGAACGAATGACCTTGAGCATTTGTATGTTCAAAGTCATTCACGTAGGAAAAGTAGAGGAAGCCCGTGAAGTATGTAAGGATAGAGTCGTTGGCGGGCTGTTGTTTCTGCCTACCCCGGAGGTAAATAGGCGTGAGCGCATGTATGTATGTATGTACATTTTTTCTGTGCCCTAGTTTGAAGATTGGGTAGAAGTAAAAAAACTGATTTGATGACGCTTTCGTGTTGTTTTTATAATATTACTAGCTGTTGCCCGAAGCTACACTGTCGTGAAACTTTGATCCTGTTTCCGCAACTCATAGGAACAAATTCCAGTAAATTAAAAGTAACCTGAGTGGATTTCCAGACTATAATCTATGCCTGTGCTGAATTTCAGGCAGATTCATTCAGTTTTCTGAACTTCACACGGGCGGATCCGCGGGATACAATGAATTCCAGATGTTATCGGTTCTGAACTCCCAGGTAGATGGAGGACATAGACTCCCAAGCCAAAACTAATGAGCCTCCGTTAAAATTGCTGTTAGGCACATGATTCTGAATTGATCTGTCTGAACATACATACATAATTTATAATCACGCCATTATCAACCAGGAGGTTAGACCGAGGTGAATTAACACCCACATTTCACCAATCATTGTATTCGGTCCGACGTAATAGGGGGCGAGCCTATTGCCGTATTCAGGGCACTGTCGTTGACTCGAGCCATGCATCTGAGGCTGATTCTGGGCTGTATACATCTGTCTGATGTTAAACAGCCCTATCCCGTAGTCGCCTTGTACGACAACGCTTGGAAATAGTTGGGGTGACCCAAATTCTACTCTGCAGGTAACCACGCAGCTCTGGCTGAAATGGATTCTAATCAATTCTACTGCTAATTACGTTGTTATTATTACGAGTACTTTTCCACTAAGCACTATTACTAAAGGTGGCATTAAAAAAACTAATTACAACTTTAAGTATAAGATAAGAAATCAATATAATTTCCAATCAAACTGTTATTAGGTGTAAAATAAAAGTTATGAAGGAAACTCCGCTAGCAAATTCTGTAGACGTAAGCATGCGCGGCATAAAATAATTAAGGTTCAAGTATTTTAAAGTCACTTTGGTTAACTTTGGTTACGTGTCTAATAGATTTAAGAATTAGTTATTAAACTCAAACCTGGGCTTTCAACTTGACTAAAAATATCTCACAAAGTCATGCACAGACTTTTTCTCGAAGAACAGAGGTCAGCATGGCATGGCATAATCATCATGCACGCTATCATGGTAGCATTATTTCCTTTTGCTTGCAATAATTTTCATGTAGTTACAAGAAAAACAGATTAGTTCATCTTTTTTCTTGAAAATAAACACAATTTGAAATTGCAGTAGTTTTTTTTTTTGCTGACGCTACTGAATGTAATACGCAAACGCAGCTAGGGCCAGTGTATCCAAACTCAACTCTTGTATTGTTTTATGCGCCTGACATACGGTGCATTAGGACGTCAAGTGATTTTCAAACTAGAAAGGTCTTAGGCAAAACTGCTATGCTTGATAGCAATCGGTTGAAAAGGACCGGAGATACGATCACAAATTGAATCTATAATCTATAATATAAAACAAAGTTGCTGTCGCTGTCTGTCCGTCCCTATGTATACTTAAATCTTCAAAACTACGCAACGGATTTTGAAGCGGTTTTTTTTTAATAGATAGAGTGATTCAAGAGGAAGGTTTATATGTATAATACATGCATAATATTGTAGAGAAACACTGATAAATCCGGATCAGAATACCACGCGGGCGGAAAATATGGCGGTACGAAGTTCGCCGGGTCAGCTAGTACTACATAATTTGAACCGCTTAACAGTGAAAACTTTTAATTGGCCGTCTCTTAGCATAACTATATATGTAACACTACATTATTAGCTGTAAGTTTTCCTAAGATGTCATAAATAAATAAAAAAATAAATATCAGAACATTGGTCGAGATAACCGACATCCCGCGAACAACAGCTAGTAAGTCAATATTTTGTTGTCTGTCCTAAGTGACCGTATGTCTCACACACAACCGCAATGAGAGCCTCATTATTGGACCTTGCTCGCAGAGTCTGACATAATAAAATCGTTGAAGCATGATATCCATGTTAATTCCATGGCGCTCAATAACTAACAATAACTGTATGCTTTTCATGTTGATACCAGTGCCTGTGTTGCCAATTTAGGGGGTTTTCCCCCAAATTTAGGGAGTAATTGACTTGGGGTATATTAAAGCTTTATTTAGCTGTGTACCTACTTTTTTTTCAGAAGAGAAGATATAAGAAGCGAATGGTCGACGCTTCTTGTGATTAAAAGGCATCTTTTTAGGTCAGAAAATATTCTTCATTGCTATACAACTGAAGATTCTGTTTTAATAACCTCATGAAATCAGGCATTGTTTTCGAAGATCATAGATAACATCCAAATTTGTTTTAACTTTTTTTACAAATCGAATTGAAACCACGCGTTTTGAAAACAAACGTCTACTGAATTGAAAATTTTTAAGTAAGTTACTTAAAACTCGTTTCCAATTTCAAAGACTGCAATATCACTTCAGTCTTCACCAGGTAGTCCTGGTTCGTTATTGGAAGTCGCCTGTACAGTACTTCAATAAACTTCGCCTCATATTGAATCACATACCGATTAGAGTCGCAAGATATTGTAAAACTTTTATTATCAAGTCGTTTGTTATTATGTTTCCTTGTATCAAATAGTTTACAATAATGTTTACGGGAATTAACGCGATCATGGTATAGGTACATTGGTGGCACTTCACATGGCTATTTGTATTTGCGTGTTTGACATATTTGACGCACCCCTCGCACCCCGGCCGACCCAGGGCCATATCTCTCGATCTGGCTCTCTTCCGGTGTGGGGACCACGGAGTCCCCAACTCGCCCCCGGGTAGGTGCGCAACCTGCGCCGCCGCCGCTTGGCCGGCTTCTGCTAGGGTGACAGGCGTTTCCACCCGTCATCCCCAGTATCCTGACGAACGCTGATGATCCGAATCACACTAGGAAAGTAAAGTAAGATTTATACGTTATTACTAAGCCCCTTACATCATCGAACGACCAGACGCACGGCGACCCGCCACCGATACACCGTGGACATTCCACTCATACGTACTAAACGATTCGGCGATACGTTCATCATGCGTACTGCCAAGGAGTGAAATGCCCGGATCTGTGTTTTGGCTAGAACTTGAATGTCTTCAAGACTAGAGTGAATAGGTTACTTCTAGACAAGAGTGCTCCATCGTCAACTACATCGTCACTTACCAACAGGTGAGTTAGTCGATTAAGAAAGGGAAAAAGAATCGACCTCGGACGGGACTCGAACCCGCGATCTTTCCCTTACAGGGGGAACGCTCTGACCACTAAGCCACCGAGACACGTACGAAATCAATCCAAATTCCCTTATACAACCGTCTTAAGGGCGACGGTGAAGCCATCTACCGACATTCATACGAACTTATCCGATAAGTTCGTATGAATGTCGGTAGATGGCTTCACCGTCGCCCTTAAGACGGTTGTATAAGGGAATTTGGATTGATTTCGTACGTGTCTCGGTGGCTTAGTGGTCAGAGCGTTCCCCCTGTAAGGGAAAGATCGCGGGTTCGAGTCCCGTCCGAGGTCGATTCTTTTTCCCTTTCTTAATCGATTTGAACAGTTAGCATAGTAAATGCTTCAAAATTTCATTCAGGTGAGTTAGTGTTCAAACGCGAGCCTATCAATCATAAAAAAAAATACTTTCAAGAGGTGGTGGTAAGGCCCTTGAACGTCTCTCAGTATGAAAATAACTTAACCTTCTTTTAAATAATAATATCATTATCTCGAAGGCTTTGTTCGGATCACGTATACACACAAAAAAACCCTGTTTCACCTATTTTTGGATATCCATAAGCCATAATGTACTCAAGCTAGCGAAAACCTTATAAAATCGTAACGTATTCACAAATATTGTTATGTACTTAAAATAATATCATTGTGGAGTTACGTCAACTCCACAACAAACCTGGCTTCATAGCCATCGCATCCATTTACGTAGTAATAAGTTTAAAGAATAAAGCTATTTTAGGGTCGTTCCATAAGCTACGTTTGAAATTAATGTGTGAAACTGTGACTTGATGAAATTGACGCACATGGCAAATCACCCCTGCCCCCCTAGATAAGTGGCAATACTTTTGTAGAATAGAATACAATAGATTGATTAATGAATGGGTTTGACATTCATTACGTTGACGACAATCATAAACGCCTAAATAAGTATAATTAGTAGTAGTATTAGTAATTATTCTATTCTACAATACACTACCGTGTTGCACATGTCAATAGACCATCGCTTTCTGTCAAGTGGACCGCGTGCTCGTCTGCTACCTAAATGGTAAGTATAAAATTTAGTTTAATATCTACTTATTTGTGATAACTAATATTTATAGTGCTATTTTCGCAAGTAAGGCTGTTATCCATCCGACAGTTAATATACAGCCCATGACAAAATGTCCGATCGATGGCAACAGGCTTTTACATGGGACCGAAATATGGGTGTTAATACACCTCTGCTTACCCCTTCGGGGATTTACAGGCGTGAACATTATGTACGTATGTATTTTTGAGAGTTCATTTAGACACCAAATAATTGGTATAACTATGCCAATTTCTTAAATGTAACGTGACAAAGTTGATCTAAAAAGGTAGAAATAGCGGGACGTATTATATGGCCGACTCCTAACATAACGCTAAGCCAATTGTTTACTTTCTTTTTGCACGGAGCAGGAAATTATTGCCGCCATCTATATCTGATGATAACGTTAATTTTCTTGTTAGAACTTTCATCTTGATTATTTTACTTCAATTGTTTTCTCAGAGCATGACTGTTTTGAGGTAATCACCTCAAATAGGTATATTATGCTACGTTTACATACTCGCGGCAGAGCGAGGGAAGTGGCGAGAGAAGTGGGCAGAGACGTGGTGTGAATGGTATATTCGTCATGCCGCGAGTACTAACGCGTATGTTGCGCAAATACTAGCGCGATGAACTATACGAGACCGCTAGATGGCGCTAAGCTAAATAAAACACGACTTTCGTTATTGCTCCTCGAATATTTACTTTTAAAAATATTTATATCGATCTACGGAAAGTTCATAGTAGTTGAAAGTGATAGTTTTTATTAATAATCTATTTAATTAATTCGCTATGCTGTAAAAGCTTATTGCGTACACTGCTACAGCGTTGTTCTCCATACGTTTACGTCCGTCTCCGTTGCAGGGCGAATACTGTAATGCGGACCAACGCGATGATGGGAGTGTGTGAATGCTAGGGCATTAATCGCGCGAATATTTCTGGCAACACGATGAGCAATGCGAGCGGCAGTATGTAAACGCGGGGTTAGTCAGATGGGGTGGGGCCGCCTGTCACCCTAGCAGAAGCAGGCCACGGCGGCGGTGGCGCGCATTGCGTGCCTCCCCATACCCGGGGGCGAGTAGAGGACTCCGTGATCCCCACACCGGAAGAGGGCCAGACCGAGAGATATGGCCCTGGGTCGGCCGGGGTGCGAGGGATATGGCTATGACAATCTCACCTCCGGCAACTGACGGCCCACAGAAGGCGTGCGTTTTAGTCGGTTCGAGTCCGACATAACCTCCTCCTCCGGCCCCGGCGGGGGAGGTATCCGTGGGGATTCTTCGCACGATAAAAAAAAAGGTATATTAGTCAGATACAAGATGTTATTTTACTTACGTTAAGTGAAACTACTGCTTTTATGTTTAATACATTTTTGATATACAACGCGGCGGCGGCGCGCATTGCGTGCCTCTCGACACCCGGGCGCCGGGGGCGAGTTGAAGACTCCGTGGTCCCTACACCGGAAGAGTATGGCCCTGGGTCGGCCGGGGTGCGAGGGATATGGCTACGACAATCTCACCTCCGGCAACCGGCAGCCCACAGACGGCGTGCGTTTTAGTCGGTTCGAGTCCGACATAACCTTCTCCTCCAGCTCCAGCGGGGGAGGTATCCGTGGACATTTTTTACACGATAAAAAAAGGCATACAACCTGAAAATATGTTGCATACAGTGTGCTGTATACGTGGTTCCAATTAACACCCTTATGGTCTATGAGCTCTGTATAAGTCGAAATAATTCAGACAGTAGTCGCACCATCAAAGGTGGACATCAAGTCGAAAGAAGTATATACCCCGGGCTTCAAAACGTTAGCTTTCAGGGCGCAACCGAAATTACCCTGAGATGATTTAACTGCATATAAAACTATCAGCCCATCTTCTCCCTCTTCTTATTCATCCCAGCGTTAATTCCCAGTCGCATCTTGAAGCTTTTACCTCGGAGTCTGAGGTCCGCTTTAACTGCGGATTTGGCTAGACCTCGATATTTTTCATGAAGCGACTGCTAATGACCTCCATAACCTAATGGTGACATTAGGCGATATCGAAGTGTTGCAGCTAGACCGTTGTTTTTGGTCTTTTTTTTAGAGCTCCAACTACCTGTAACGACTGCCATAGATGTTCGTATGGCAGACTAATGCCAATACCTATATTCATGCATACAAATATTTGCACTGAGCGGGGATCGAACCCGCGCCTCCTGCGTGGCAGTCGCATTCACTACCGCTACGCCACGGAGCCCGTCTTCTCCCAATTATCATCAAAAATATCATGCAACGTCAATATTTCATTGGCAACACTTAACCTTTTAGCAACAGATTCCCGCCCACGGTGGACACGTCATAAGAGCAGATAACATCGGCCAATAGACGGAGGCTGCGTGGGCCGTGGACCCGTCATCTGCGTCATCGGCTCGTTGAAAAGCGGTAGGTACAATGCAATGTGTCGTTGATTTTAAAAAGCTTTTATATTTTGACCTAAGCTGTATAGACACAGTATATCTAATAAACATCGCGAAAAGCGGCTTCAAATACGCGTTATGTATGTCCACCTGTATGGACCAAAATAAAGTATAAAAGAAAAATTGTTGGAACCAGATGAGCTTTTGGTAAGTTTTGACGTGGAGTCGTTATTTACCAATGTTCCATTGCAAGATTGTCTACGGATTATCGAAACCAAACTGAAGGATAATGGTCTACCGGATAGTTATGCAAAACTACTGCAGAGTTGCCTCGAAGGGAACTACTTCCTTTACCATGGCCAACACTACCTCCAGATAAACGGCGTCGCCATGGGCAGCCCTTTGGCACCAGTCGTGGCAAATATTTGGATGGAACATATTGAAGAGGAGGTGTGTCAGAACGCCCACACCCAGATCAGGCTATGGAAAAGGTATGTAGATGATGTTTTCTGCATCTTTAAAGGCAACAGTGAGCAAGTGGTTCGCTTTACTGAGTATCTCAACTCATTACATGTGAAGACACAGTTTACGTATGAGATTGAGAACAACAGGACATTGTCTTTCCTGGACATCAAGCTAATGGTGCGAACCGATGGCTCTTTGGCCCACACTGTGTACCGTAAACCCACTCACACAGACAGATACCTGCACGCCTCCTCGCATCATCACCCACTTCATTTGAAATCAGTAAGCTCGACGCTCATCAAGCGAGCAAATGACCTGTGTGACCCTGAACACCTGCAGCAGGAGTTAGATCATGTTCAGGAGGTTCTTCAAGTGAACGGGTATGTTACGAGTTCTAGAAAGCCGCGACGTGTACCGAGGAAGATGTTACCGGGTGTTGACCGCCAACCGGCGTACATGCCATATGTGAAAGGTATAACGGACAAGATCGGATCCTGCTTACGGAAGTTTTCCATTAAGACTATCTTCAAACCGTGCGCCAAAGTAGCGAAATATGTGCGAACATCGAAGGACGTCATACCTCTACAAACACCAGGTGTCTACAAAGTGGATTGCAGCTGCGGTAGTTCCTACATAGGCCAAACGAAGCGAACCATTGCAGAAAGGGTCAGAGAACATATCGCGGCTGTGAAAAACCGTCAGCACAATAAATCGGCAGTAGCAGAACATCTTGAGTCGGGGGCCAATCACTGGATTGAGTTTCATCAGCCTAGAGTCCTCTCCACTGATCGCCACTATTATCCACGGATTGTGCGTGAAGCTATTGAAATCAAAAAATATAAAAATTTCAATAGGGAAGATGGATTCAGGCTGTCTGGGACGTGGAATCCAGTGATTAAATTACTCAAACCCAAAAACACAGTGCCATTAAAAACTGACGTAGTGAGTGTTGTGTGTCGCCAGCCTTACCATTCACAAATAAGTAGTGGAGGGTAGGCACACAAATTAATCCCGCGCACCTCTCGACGCTCGCAGACCAGTCAAGTCGTGACCACGGGTGCTGCAACGCACCCGAAACGTCGGCACAAGTAAGTTCCAAATAATAATTAATCGCGATAAGTCCCGAAACATAAAAACTAAAAATTGTTTTTTTACGAACAAGCCAACCCGCCCCGTTTTCGCCCGCGATACATTTCGTAGTCTCGTATCACCCCTTTTAGTCATCTATAGGCCTGCAAAGTATCGAAGTCTGCCGAACTAGCTTTTTTTTTTTTTTTTTTTTTTTATCGTGCGAAAAATCCCCGCGGATACCTCCCCCGCCGGAGCCGGAGGAGGAGGTTATGTCGGACTCGAACCGACTAAAACGCACGCCGACTGTGGGCCGTCAGTTGCCGGAGGTGAGATTGTTGTAGCCATATCCCTCGCACCCCGGCCGACCCAGGGCCATATCTCTCGATCTGGCCCTCTCCCGATGTGGGGACCGTAGAGTCCCCAACTCGCCCCCGGGTATGGGGAGGCACGCAATGCGCACCGCCGCCGTGGCCTGCTTCTGCTAGGGTGACAGGCGGCTCCACCCGTCACCCCCAGGCCCGCGCTCATGGGGGACGGAGGTCGTTCTGCGACCTCCGACGCCCGAGTTGCCGTCGCTCGTTACGGGCCGCGCGGTTAGCGATTCTCCTACGCTCTTCGCGGGCTGCAAGGTCTGCGATTCTCCTTCGCTCCCGCTCCGCCTCCCATTTCACGAGCATTATTTGCTCGCAGAAGGAGGCGCCGGCGGCCCACGCATCCGCGCAGCGAACCATCGCTGCGAGCAAAGTAGCGAGTGTGAGAACTCTCACTCCCAAGGTCGCCACCAGCTCCCGTCTCGGCGTCTCCCACGCCGGACACTCGGTGAGCGTGTGCAGCGCCGAGTCCTCGCTCGCGTCGCAGTGATGGCACTCGGACGTTGGCTCTTTCTTCGCGATCCGATGCAGATACCGCCCGAAACACCCATGACTGGTGATTATCTGCGTCAGCCAGAACGAGAGGCCGCCGTGTGGCCTCTCTAGCCACTCCCCCATGATGGGTCTTACCGCCGCTAATACGGCGTGCCCTGCGCGTGGTCGCCCAAGTCGCAGCTCCCACTCCGCTACCATGTCCCTGTGGAGCCGGGATTTCACGGCCTGAATTTCTTCAGGCTCAGGATCATGTCCCCGCTCCCGCGCCTCCTTTCGGAACCGATATAGCGCCGAAAGGGTTCTCGCTTCCAGGATCCATGGTAGCGATCCGGCAAGGAGACTCGCTGCTTCGAAGGATATCGTGCGGTACCCCCTGATGACCCTGATGGCCACTGTCCGCTGCGGTTCATGCAGCTTGTCCGCGTGCCTGGCCTTCAGGTTATCCGCCCATACGGGGCACCCGTATAGAGCCATGGACCGCACGACACCCGCATAGAGTCTCCTGCAGGAGTCCTCCGGGCCCCTCAAATTGGGCAGCAGCCGCGTCAGAGCGTTAGCTGTGAGCACCAATTTGGGGACCAGACTTCGGAAATGCTCCCCGAAGTCCCACCGACCGTCGAGCACGAGCCCCAGATATTTCATCTGGGGCTTGATGTCGATGAGAGATCTGCCGAACTAGCTGACATTTATGATTACTGCTCCGCTCTCTTAAGTAGTAGCGTCATTTTTCTCTGCGTAAGAACCATCCTCGTACTTCAAGGAATATTCTAAAAAAAGAATTAGCGAAATCAGTTCAGCTGTTCTCGAAATTTGCGATCAGCAACACATTCAGAGATTCATTTTTATATTATAGATCACAATATACGCATGTCTACATAATATCTATATCTATCTAGATAGATCTATCTAGATAGATACAAATATTATGTTGAAGAGAGAAATATAAAATAGCGAAAGACTAGAGATACTAATTGACTAGCAAAAATGCGGATTTTTTGTAGCTCCGCCCGTTCTGACGTCAGCATGACTTGACTGAACTGACACTGGAGGTGACGATGCGTCCCATGATTTTTGCTCACCCAAAATTTTCCATTAAAGGGTAAAACAGGAACCCTATTACTAAGACTCCGATGTCCGTCTGTCTGTTTGTCTATCACCAGGCTATATTTTATGAACCGTGATAGTTAGACAGCTGACATTTCCACAGATGATGTATTTGTGTTGCCGCTATAACAAATTTAATTGCCTGTTTTTTAATACTAGTGTGATAGAATATATTTTTTGGGTCATTTTGTATATATTTAACTCATTTTAACAAAAAATTTAAATGAGTCACTTTCGTACTCACCGTGCGATATGTCTCTTGCTATGTATGAAAAACAAATTGAAATTAAAAAAGTATAAGATGGTTTATCCCAATTTCCCCGGTTTGTACTTTACAAAATTTTTATTTTCCAATTTGCCATGAGATTTTAGTACCTATACGTGCTTAAAATGGAGCCCTCTTTTCCGAGCCTTTGCGTTCAGCGTGCGAAGTGAAGTCAAGTCAAATAGACGTGTCTTATATAAAAAAGAAGAATTTTTACTTCAAAAACCAATTGTTTGGTATTTTTCAGTTCATATTCGTCAAGTTTGAAACATCTATTACCGTGCGTGTTGAAGTTGCGGTATAGACAAGATATCATGATTATTCACATAACTACTAGAGCTATCGGGATTTTGAAAAATAGTATACTGTACTGTCATTTTTTTTAGCTAATAGAGACTGTGAAGAAGTTCGAATCCTGTACATTACACTATCGACGTGAATCCACTCCTAACAATAGCAATATGCTCAGCTGGAGGGGTGAATGGGACTACTAGTGACGTCAGTTACTAGTATTAAGAAAAAAGCAATCTCACTGAGTATACTCTTGAGTAAATACTCAACAAATAATAGAATCATAGACAATCTTTCAGATGGATGTCTGAAAAACTGCTATTAATGCCGATCGCCTTATACCCCTACGCATATTAACTTAGCTATATATTTAATATATATGTTTATATTATTTGATATGAATCAATATTGTGACGTCATTCTAGTCAAGCACCACTCTATTGGTTGATGATATCGTGTTATAAGAAATGAGATCGTTAATTCTAGGAAATGGGGTTAAGAACATTAGGTTCTGTGAAAAATAATATGATTTGATTTTATAGTTTTCTCAGAAATTCACTCCTTTTTTACCCCACTACGGCACTTCAAAGGAGAGGTATGATTTTCCTTTCAAAGAATCAAGCGCGAGGAAAATGAAATGAATAAGTTTTCTTGCTAAAGATTAAAAATATATAAGACTGACTTACAGTAAATTGAGGGGATTTTTAACGTTTAATCCGTCGATTTGACTGCACCCCGCCTGATGGTATACTGGAGAGAAGTCTAAAAAGTAGTAGTCATCATTCTAGGGGTGACTTGGATGGACTAAATGCGGTAGGCTGAGGATCGACACCAATGATGTACTTTGCGAAAGACCAGGAGTGGATTGTGGGTTTTGTTCCCGCTCAGTGCTAATATTTTATACATATTATTTATATGCAGGATGTTTCTATATATAATTTATGTTTGTATGTACAAATTAGTCTGGGTGTTTCTATATATAACTAGCTGCCCCGGCGAACTTCGTACCGCCATATTTTCGACCCGCGTGGTATTCAAATCCCGTTCCCGCTGCACCCTTATCACTTAGGGGGATGAAAAATAGATGTTGGCCGATTCTCATAGATACCGGATAAGCACAAAAAATTTCATCAAAATCGGTCAAGCCGTTTCGGAGGAGTATGGCAACGAAAACTGTGACACGAGAATTTGATATATTAGATATGTACTAGCTTTTGCCGTGGTGGACCAAACATAGCCTGTGTCCTTTCCCAAGGTCTAATCTATCTCTGTACCATATTTCATCAAGATCGGTTCTGTGCTTTAGGCGTGAAAGCGTAACAGACAGACAGACAGAGTTACTTTCGCATTTATAATATTAGTATGAATGAAAGTATGAATGTATTTACTATAGAAAATGTATCTATGTATGTTTATCTGCAGCTAGATACGGCTATACATACGTAGATACAAATGTCGTAAAATATTTAATAACAATAAAATGGTTATTTCAGACGTGAACTAATAAAAAGTAAATAAGCATAACAAGAAGTCCATTCCGTTAATAGTAACGGAGTGGTAAATATATATAACAAGTCACCTCCGTCACCTCCAGTAACGGTAACGGAGTGGTGGACGGCGTGCGGCTCGCCGGTGTCGCCTTCCATAAATAAATTGTATTGCATCCTTCGGTGTTCACTTACTGTCGCGAATACATTGCCGGTTTTATATCTATAAAATATTTTTGTTACAGAAAATTTTCAGCGACGGTTTTCAGTTCATGGCAAATATATTTTTGTTATTTAAATGTCGCCGCCAACTAGCTGAATCAGCCGTTCAATTAACTGCCTAGGCTGTTAACTAAACAGCGCCGTTCAATAAACGGCTTGAATGTTATTTAGCCGTAACGTTTATTACAACATTTAACAAACTGTCTCCGTGGCGTAGCGGTAGTGAACGCGGCCGCTACGCAGGAGGCGCGGGTTCGATCCCCGCTCAGTGCAAATATTTGTCTGCATGAATATGAATATTTGCATTGGTCTGGATGTTTCTATGTATAATATGTATGTATTTACAAAAAAAAAGGTATCTAAGTATGTTTATCCGCATTCTAGAACCCATAACACAAGCTAGTTAAGCTATGCTTACTTTGGGTCTAGATAGCGTTGTGTAGAATGTCCTACAATATTTATTTATTTATTTAACTGGCTGACTATTGCTTAGGCCATTCGTACGATAGGGCACCACCCCGAATTAAGACAAAGTTAGTGAAAGGTTGTTTCAATATTTTCAATATATTTTATTCATGAACAATTTTTACATTGTGTTTGAACATTTATACAATTTAAAATAAAATAATAATAGTAGCTTTATTGAGCAATCCGACTTGTATAGGTTAGGTTAGAAGACTAGACGGAGCTCCCGCATTAGTCTTCTAACCTATTTTTTTTTTTATCTTTTTTTATACCAATACTTATAGAAACATCCCAGAAAACACATACAGAACAGATTAATAGGACATAAAGGGCGCCTACACGAACTATTTACAGAATTAAAAGTATTGATTTTGTACTAATATTTCATTTGTCTTTGTTTAGCAGATGTTCACCACCTACAAGCTATAAAAAATAAATTACAGAAAAGAAAAACAACTTTCATTACACGCTGATGACGGTTGATGCGTTCCGTTCCCAGATTTCCCGCGGGACACATAAGTTACGGGAACTATTGAAAAGATATAATCTTAAAATAATGACGATGCTTTTTTTCCAAATTTGATATCACCTTTAATATTATATTTTAGTAGCTGATACGCGACTACACCCGCGTGAATGTTGGTTTCACGATTTGTGGTCATATCTCCTTTTACGAGCACTTGTCTGCTTGTACCCTTTGATGGACGAGGTTAAATGATACGCTGACGTACTTGTGAACGTTTAATCCCTACTAATATTATAAATGCGAAAGTAACTCTGTCTGTCTGTCTGTCTGTCTCGCTTTTATGACTAAACCGCTGAACCGATTTTGATGAAATTTGGTATAGGGGTAGATTAGACCTTGAGAAAGAACATAGGCTATGTTTGGTCGCGATAACCAACATCCACGCGGGCGGAGCCGCGGGCAAAAGCTAGTTGTACTATAAAACCTTAGTGTTTACTCTAATGCAGCAAATTGAGAACTAACTTTAAATCATGAATTTCACAGCTAAATATAACTCCGGACACGTATCTTGGACCTAAAATGTGCTCAAAATGTGCTCTATAAGCGCAGTACACATATCTTGGGTGTCTTTTGAGGATAGCACGGGGTGCTACTGCGGTGGACGAATTCAAATTCACCAAGCATAGATTATTACAAAGCAATTCGCGGGCGCCAGAGCCTCGTTTGTCTTGCAATTTAGGTCCAAGATACATTTCCGGAGTTATACAGTGATACAGTGTGAGAAATCTTACGCGGATATTATATAAAACTACTGTACGAGAACTGGCTCTCGTTGTACTAAACCACTTGCGACAAAACAAATGTGAGAATTTAAGTCTGACCAAAACCTTTATAATAAAAGAAACCACATCAAAATCCGTACCTACTGTAGTTTTACACAAATACCTAGACAATAATTTAGATAAAAATATATTTATGTTTAGAATCGTTAATTTAACTTAACCCAAGTTTAGTTTGGAGATCTATAGGGAAGGCCTATGTCTAAGACTATGTATATGGGAATAAAAAAAATGTATCCGCCGAAGATTATAAATATCGTAGTGTCCAGCAACTTTTGAAGGCGACTGTACTGGGGTGGGAGACCCCAATTTAGAAGTGAATAAATATAAAAATACACACACCTTAAATGTCACTCCGCTGGTGTCGGTTAGGATCTAATTAAAGTACAGTTAAGTGGTAAAGTTTATAATAAGAAAGCTATGAACTGAATCTTGAATATTACGACTCCATACGGACAGGGACATTCGTGTTGAATAATTTTAGAAATCCGTCTTTTTACCCGACTGCCGAAGGAAGGAGGGTAATTTTTTTTATACAGGACATGTCAATTTGACTTCACCTCGCCTGATGGTAAGCTGAAGGTGATTGGTTCAACAGGAAAAGTGGAATACCAAGGAATTCAGATTATTTTGAATACCTACTTTGTTCGTCATGATCAATCTGATGCTGACTGTACGAGCACTTCTTCTTCATCCTAGCGTTAATTCCCAGTCGCATACGAAGCTTTTCAGCTCGGAGTCTGGGCGGACCAGATTACCAGTCTTAACTACAGATTTGGCTAGACCTCGATATTTTCCGTGAAGCGATTGCCATCTGACCTCCACGACCCAATGGTAACATTAGGAGATATCGAAGCTTTGCAGCTAGACCGTTGTTTTGGACTTTTTAGGGCTCCAACTACCCGTAACGACTGCCGTAGATGTTCTTGTGGCAACCGGGACCGACGGCTTAACGTGCTCTCCGAGGCACGACCAGACCAATGCAAATACCCATATTTTATGAACACAAATATTTGCACTGAGCGGGGATCGAACCTGCGCCTCCTGCGTAGCGGCCGCGTTCACTACCGCTACGCCACGGAGGCTGTACGAGCACTAATCCTTGCTATACCTTAGCACACATATCTTGGACCTAAGTCGTGAGACAAACAATACACTCTATTAAGCTAAAAAAAGCAGATAGTCCCTTCATTAATTATCAAGATTTTCTTTTTGTCTTCAGATCCACCCTCTACCGTAGAGTAGCTCTATAATTTATTATCATGTGGTTTTGTCTTCACCTATGGGCGGACTCGAGGAATAAAAACCATGGTAAGTAATTGATTACAAGACACCCTTAGTAAAACTAATACTTACATACTGATGAGCTCTTTCAATTAGTGCCACCCTCTCCTTTCCTATATAGGACAACACGTGCAGGACTTGATGTCACCCGCATACGGTGCAGAGTATTCCATCAAGAACTAAACGGTTCAGCGACTCCTTCTTCTGCCGCACCATTAAGTCCTGGAATTCCTTACCAGTTCACGTGTTTTCCTCTTCATGCAGTTCTGGGTCCTTTAAGCGGGGCGTGAAAAAGCATCTGATGAGGCCGTCAAGCTGAGTGCCACCATTGTAACATGGTACGTGTCTGTAATGGTGAGCCTCCTTGCCGAGACTTTGCATTTAGCTTACCATCAGGCGAAGTGAAGTCAAATTGACGTGTCCTATATAAGAAAAAACTTACTTTTGAGGGTTTTGGTAAGTGTAGCACCATTGTTTAGGACCTTATGGGTCAAGATACACCCTCTCTGCAAGCAAGATTGCAATATAGGTTATTTGATTGACTGACGTAATTAATACATAACAAACAATAGAATATTATTGATGTCTATAATATTGACCCTCTTTCCTGGGACTTCAGCTTACCATCAGACGAGGTGAAGTCATATTGATGTGTCCTACTTAAAAAAAGAATGTTAATTTATGAACTTCAAAATACATACATACACTCACGCCTGTAGGTATATCCCCGAAGGGATAAGCAGGGGTGTATTATCACTCTCATTTTGCCAACTATGATTTTCGGCCCCACGCAATAGAGGGCGAGCCTATTGCCGCCAAGCGGGCACTTAATCAAGGGCTGTGCTGTGATAAAAGGTGGTAAAAATGTACAGGCGTATTATAGTTTTCTTTAAAATATTCCTGTAGAACATTTTTAAACAGGAATACTGGCAAATTGCATTTCATCTAATGCGCATAGAAATTACTACTTATCTCAGCGCATTCTAGATAACGTCACACTTTAAACTAGGTTTAAAAAGCCTCACGCT
Source organism: Eilema depressum (assembly GCA_914767945.1). NCBI lineage: Eukaryota > Metazoa > Arthropoda > Insecta > Lepidoptera > Erebidae > Eilema > Eilema depressum. The sequence goes on from OU612027.1 coordinate 17,834,319, forward strand.
AGGAAATAAAGATTTCTACTTAGTACGTCACTCTCCTCGTCGGAGCCGGAGGAGGAGGTTATGTCGGACTCGAACCGACTAAAACGTACGCCGTCTGTGGGCCGTCGGTTGCCGGAAGTAAGATTGTCATAGCCATATCCCTCGAAACCCGGCCGACTCAGGGCCATATCTCTCGATCTGGCCCTCTTCCGGACCACAGAGTCCCCAACTCGCCCCCGGGTACCTATGGGGAGGCGCGCCGCCGCCGCGGCCTGCTTCTGCTAGGGTGACATGTGGCTCCACCCGTCATCCCCAGGCCCGCGCTCATTGGGAACGGAGGTCATTATGCGCGTATAAGAATATGTACTAGAAGAAACGTCCCGGTTTCGCCTCCCTTCACTCCTTTTCAAATAAAGTATGGAAGGGCATTCCGGTTTTGGTGTCATTTATGATTACTGCTCTGTTTCCTTAAGTAGTAGCGTGTAATATAGGATATAACCTTCCTCAATAAACGGGCTATTCAAAACAAAAATAATTTCACAATTCGGTTAGCGCGTTCAAATAACCAAACAATCTCTTCAGCTTTATAATATTATAATATAGTTTGTTTCTATTTGTGTTTGTTCCAGGTGGAGTAGAGCCACCCCATCTGTTTTTGTGGGTTTCGAAGAAGGCGACAATAAGGATAGGGCTCTTCTCCATCCGACAATTAACATACAGCCCATGACTAATTACCCGCTTGACGGCAAAAGGCTTACTACTTTTTCTTTTATCATGCGAAAAATCCCCACGGATACCCCTCCGCCGGAGCCGGTGGAGTAGGTTATGTCGGATTAGAACCGACTAAAACGCACGCCATCTGTGGGCCGTGTCGGTCGGTTGCCGGAGGTGAGGTAATCGTAAACATACCCGCACACCGGAAGAGAAAATTAGAAAGAAAAAATTAGACTTCTATTATTTGACATTAATTTATTGTTTGTATTATTAAATATTGCAATATTACAATATGATTTTTTTATAAATTGTATTGAAGTTCATAAACTATCGATATAGATATCGATATAGATCCAGAGATCTGGCCCTCTTCCGGTGTGGGGACCACGGAGTCCCCACCTGGCCCCCAAATAGGCCCGAAAATCAAAGTTGGCGAAATGTGAATACACCTCTGCTTACCCCGTTTTACAGGTGAGTATATGTAACAACGTGTTGATCTACTTACCCCGCCTGCTTAATAAGGAGCTGCATAATGCATCGTGAGAGTGTAAGCAAAGTTTGTGTCGCGATGGAGTTGGTATCAGATAGGCATGGCTCGCTTCCTGCAAACTTCTGTAATAACTTGCAGAATATTGTATGAATAATCCTACAACCTGCTAATATCTTACTCCTACTAATTTGGTAAGGGATAGATAATAATGTCAATAGATTTTTACCTCTTTTTCTAGGAAATCAAACAAAAATGATACCACGATAAGGCCCTGAAACATATCTGCCTCCCTATTTAGATACTTTACAGATGTATGTGAGTAAATATAAAAAACAGGTTAAAAAAATAAATGAACGAAAAATGTAATGAGTTCTTTAAAAGTCTCAACATCCTTCATAAATTAGTATGGATAACACATTTATTCATAAACTCGGATAATCTAGAAATAAGGTAAAAAAAGTACGTCAACAAGTTTGTCATTAATATAACATTCCATTCTTAATTATTTCAGTCTTTTCTTAAGCATACAATAAAAAATCTAAAAATTTTAAATGTAAAAATATCTCAATGTTACATCGATAGTTTATGAACTTCGATGCAATTTTCAAAAATTTCAAATTAAATATTTAATGTCCAATAATATTAAAAGTAATAAAATTTAAAGTCTAATTTTGCAAAGTCAAAGCTAAATATTCTTCTTAATACCAATAATAATAGTAATAATATACTAAATTAATTAACACACATTTGCAAGTTCGTAAATTTACAATTTGTTTCTATTCTTTTTTTATGTACTATAATATAATTTACTAATTAACTAACAACTATATCAAAAAACTAAAACCCCGTAACGTCGACGTCCAAAAAATAAAAGCTCAACGCACTGTCAATTTCAAACAAAAACTCTTTCAAATCGTGTCCACAAAAAAAAGTCGTTATTAATTTATAAGCTCAGTGTCGTATAAAAAACTAATTTAATTCAATTGACCAGTGCTATCTCATAGGTATCGTTCCGCCCGCCCGCCCTACGCCCATTGGTGTGCTTATAAAAGCGTGACAGCTAACTGAAAGTGCACAGTGTACCGCGGTCGTGCGAGAAGCTCGCCGCAAATACGCTTTCAGTTCAAGTGTACGACGAACCTTAGGAGTTCGACGATATTCAGGTAAGTTTGATAACTTTTAGACCTGGTTTTTTAATGTGTTTCAGGTATTATATAAGTACAGGTTTTATACATTTTTGATGGTATATGAGTCTTATTTGTTGTATGTTTTGTGACTTTTTTGTAGGAAATTTTTTTGGTGTTTGAATTTTTAGGTACAAAATATAGTATGACGTTTAATAAAAATTATTGTGGTGTGTGGAAAATATTTACTATTTTATGATCGGTATATAAATAAAAAAATAGTATTGACGGAAATACGAATCGTAAAACGGAAAGTCCGAAAAAAAAAACAACAACAATAAACTGAGAACGTAAAAATGAAATGGGAAGGCATTTTTATTGTTTTAATTAATTTGTAAGTATTTCTTTTTATTTATTCATTATAATAAATTAAAATAATATTATTGTCATTTTTACTTTTGTAAATATCGTCAGGGATTACAATACTTAATACTACTTTTTGTAAATATGCATCACAATTTTTATACTTATTAAAAGTTTAAAAATTGTCATGCATATTTAGAAAAAGTTTCATTTATTATATAAATAATTCACTTACATGATTTTATTGCTTAATAAAGCAAATGAGATCAAGTTATTAAATGAACAATAGTATATTAACGCAATGAATTTAATTCAAAAGAAAAACAATCTCATATCGTTTGGGTGAACGTTGACATAGGTCTTAATTTACATTGTTTTTGTTTTATTAATAATGTTTGAACAATTATGATTTAACAAGCTTTGAACCAGCTTACGACAGGATTATAATTATGTTACATATAATGTTTCATAGCCAAAGACTACAATACTATAGTAATGTCGGTAACGATGTACATTGTTCGATAGAATGTACATTGTTAAAAAAATAATACTTTTAATGTCAGTTTAGATATCGTCGGGACTTCCTGATTGTGTCTGACTTCGTGTACAGGCATTACATTAGTGGGTTTAGACCCGTTACAAAAATAAAAACAACATTTCGTGATACTTCAATGACAGATATGAAATGCGTAGGTTCGAAGAATTCGAAGAGGAAATATCATTATTCTATTCTTTCAATATCACATTTCGGTTAATGTTCGTTACATGAAATGTGAACATACTGTATATTATATGTATATTATTAAACTGCTTACCTCTAATAGAAAATTTCCCTAACACAATATTTATCCGATTAAATCAAATAAAAAAACTATACAGAAAGAATACATGTATTTTTATAAAATTGTCGATAAAAATTAAGAAAACACTCGACAGCACGAATAAATTCATAACTATTTAAAACTAAATAAAAGAAGTAAAATCTATATAAATCTAAAGTTCACCTTTCCAGAATTTGTTACTTATTATCGATATAAGCAATACAGTGTTTTTTCTTTTTTTTATAATTACTGCCCATGTGTGATTGCAAACTAGAAAATATATTATAGTTTTAAACCCAATGAAAAAGTTTTATTTTTCATCAATAGCGTATGTTTCGCAATTTCTTATAGTTTCAGAATTAACTATCCATGCCCAGTTGAAGAGTGGCTACATGCCGTTTTATTTAGCCTCAGGCCAAAAGAACTTATTTTACGAGTAAAAGGGTAAAGTAACATCGCATTTCATAAATAATACCTTTTTTCTTCGTGTTTCACATAACTCCGAACTTTACAGTTCATGGTGGACCCCCAGATCCTTTCAGTCTTTCATACATACATATTCTCACGACTGTAAATCCTCGAAGGGGTAGGTAGATTCGTATTAACAGTATTAACACCCACATTTCGCCATCTATGATTTTGGTTCCACGTAATAGGGGCGAGCAATTTGTAATGGGCTGTATGTTTATTTTCGGATGGAGAACAGCCGTATCCCTTACACCTGTATTCACAAACAACACTGTGAGGTCTCATAGTGTGCTCGAGCGCATAGGGCTGGTAAAATTAATTCACAAATATCACGGAGCAGTATCTAACGCAGTGCGTTCCCTCAACGAAGTATTACTTAAGTGTTGTCTATGAATAAAAAGGCTTGCCAAAACGAACGCATTGAGAATTTGTCGTTCTTTGCACAGTTTTTGTAGTACGCATAGCGAAGTATTGTTGTGAATACGGGTGTTAGTCGCTTTTTACGACACCTACAGGAAGAGATGGGGTGGCCACAGGAACCTACACGGCACGCAACCTTTCCATTCAAACTTTCACTTTTATGAATACCTAGTAAAGTTGGGATTTACTATAGAATTAATTGAATATCGTCAGTGTATTTGACGTGGGTATAATAACGAATGTGAAGTTACAAAATATTTGATATTTCGCAATATAGTAAACTGACGAAACGAAACTATTGTTTGTTACCGTTGCTGACACACAATAGTGAACTTTTCAATAGGCTTCACTATTAATGAAATATTTGATAAAGGTGTATGTGTGAAACTAATTTTGGATCGCAAATGGGTAACGGCGTAAAAGATCATCATCATCATCATCATTTCAGCCATAGGAAGTCCACTGCTGGACATAGGCCTCCCCTATAGATCTCCAATAGGACCGGTTGGAAGCGGCTCGCATCCAGCGCGTTCCCGCGGCCTTAATGAGGTCGTCTGTCCACCTTGTGGGTGGATGTCCTACGCTGCGCTTGCCGATACGTGGCCTCCACTCGAGGACTTTTCGACCCCATCGGTCATCAGTCCTCCGTGCTATGTGCCCTGCCCACTGCCATTTCAACTTGCTAATCCTCTGGGCTATGTCGGTAACCTTGGTTCTTCTACGGATCTCCTCGTTTCTGATTCGATCTCGCAGAGAGACTCCGAGCATAGCCCTCTCCATAGCTCGTTGGGCTACTTTGAGCTTACTCATAAGGCCCATAGTGAGGGACCACGTTTCAGTGCCATAAGTCATCACTGGTAACACACACTGGTCGAAAACCTTCGACTTGAGACACTGAGGTATGTCGGACGAGAAGACATTGCGCAATTTTCCGAACGCTGCCCAGCCGAGTTGGATTCGGCGATTGACCTCTTTCTTGAAGTTGGACCTACCTAACTGGACTACTTGTCCTAGGTAGACGTACGAGTCAACAACTTCAAGAACCGAGCTCTCAACAGATATTGGGGTAGGTACAACATGGGCATTACACATCACCTTTGTCTTGTCCATGTTCATTTTAAGACCCACCTGTTGAGAAACTCGGTTGAGGCCTTCGAGCATCGTGTTGAGATCTTCCATCGATTCTGCCATGACTACAATATCGTCGGCAAACCGGAGGTGAGTGATGTATTCGCCATTGATATTGATGCCGAATCCTTTCCATTCCAGGAGCTTGAAGGCATTCTCCAAAGTGGCCGTAAACAGTTTCGGAGATATCACGTCTCCCTGTCTTACGCCTCTTTTCAAAGGGATCGCCCTCGACCTCTGTTCCTGTACTCGAACCGACATGGTGGCGTTATTATACAAACACTTCAACACTTCGATGTACCGATAGTCAATACGGCACCGCTGGAGAGACTCAAGCACAGCCCATGTCTCGACCGAATCAAAGGCTTTCTCATAGTCCACAAACGCTAAGCAAAGTGGCAAATTATACTCTTCGGTCTTCTGTATAACTTGCCGCAGCGTATGGATGTGGTCTATGGTACTGTAGCCTCTTCGGAAACCGGCTTGTTCGGAAGGCTGGAAGTCATCAAGCCTGCGCTCGAGACGGTTCGTAATGACCCTTGAAAACAGCTTGTAAACATGGCTCAGAAGCGAGATGGGTCTGTAATTCTTCAGTAAGGTATTGTCACCTTTCTTAAAGAACAGCACCACCACGCCTCTGTTCCACGCTTCTGGCGTTATGCCCTCGAGGACGACGGTGTTAAAAAGCCTCTGAAGGACTTTAAGTACCGGTGTTCCACCCGCTTTCAGAAGCTCTGAAGTGATTCCGTCGTCACCCGGCGCTTTGTTGTTCTTAAGCTGATTCAGGGCCATTCTAATCTCGTACAGGCTGATGTCTGGGATATCCTCGGTGAAGTGTCGGGTCAACTTGGCTCTTGGGTCGGTCGCCATGTTGCCAGCAGGATTAGCGACCGAAGCGTATAGCTGTCCATAGAACCTTTCGATCTCCTCCAAAACCTCAGCCTTGGTCGACGCTATACTGCCATCTTCTCTCTTCAGCTTAGTCAACTGGCTTTGCCCAACAGACAGATTTCTTGCGAACACTTTGGAGCCTTTGTTCCGCTCGATTGTCTCTTTAATATGTTCAGTATTAAAGAGACGTATGTCGTGTCGCAGAGATTTGGAAATCTGTCTGTTGAGCTGCCTATATGACTCTGCATCATCGGAAGACTGCAGTCGAAGTGAGCGTCGTTTAGCCATGAGTTTTTGGGTGTGATCGGAGAGTTTCTGAGGTCTATTTGAACGGCGGGGTCTGAAGTGCTTAGAGCCCACCGTTTGGACAGTTTCTACGAGCCTGTTGTTGATCTCGTCCACCGACGCAAAGTTTTCTAGGCAATCAAAGCGATTCGAAAGCTCAAGTTGAAAGTTCTCGGGGTTTTGGATTTGGGCACGAGTAGGTCGGACTGTAGACTTCATCAGGCGGGACCTTTCGAGTTTAACATTAATACCCAATGTGCCTCTTACGATTCTGTGATCACTACCGGTTTTCACCCTGTGGATCACGGAGACATCACTGAATATTCGTTTCTCGTTGGTCATGATGAAGTCTATCTCATTCCTCGTGGAACCATCAGGGCTCATCCAGGTCCATTTCCTGTGCGGCGGCTTCTGAAAGAAAGAGTTCATCATAAAGAGTCCCTCTTTCTCCAGAAAGTCAGCCAGCCTCTGTCCCCGCGGGTTCCGTTGTCCATGTCCAAATTGCCCCACTCTCAACTCATCATCGCTTTTCTTACCCAACTTTGCGTTGAAGTCCCCCATAACAACTGTGAAGTGGGTCTTAGACGTATGTATGGCCCTACTTACGTCCTCATACATAGTCTCCACTTCATCATCTGGGCGTGCCGAGGTCGGTGCGTATACCTGAATGACCTTCAGCGAATACCTCTTGGATATTCTGAGTATTAGGTATACAACCCTGCTCGACACACTTTCGATGGTAATGATGTTGTTAATGAGGGATCTGTGAACGAGAAAACCGACACCACCTTGCGACTGCTGGTCGCCTTCCCGGTAGTAGAGCAGGTTGCCGGATCCTAGGGTTATCGTGTCCTCGCCCTCTCTACGGACTTCAGACAACCCCACAATATCCCAGTGCAACCTACTCAACTCTTCTTCCAGCTCAGCAATCCTCTCGTCAGTCCTCATCGTGCGTACGTTGTGCGTTACCAGGGCCAGTCGTCGTTTGGGGTGGTAGCCGGATCTCTGCCGGGGATTCTTAGCACCCCCTGCTCCGCCGTTACCCTGGCCGCTACCGGAGCCAGGGCTAGCGGAGCTGCCGGGGACTAGGGGCCTGGTCCTATTTGTGCCTATCATAGGGGGAGTTTGCCCATAATCGCCACGCTGGGCAGGCGTGTTGGCAATCGCAGGACGTAGCTTCGCGGCGAGGATGCTGCTGCCCATCCTCGCCCTGTGCCATTTTAGCTACGCCGATTTAAATGGTTATACCGCCATTGGTCGGTTCCGCTGTACCTCAGTCGGCTCCTACGACACCTGGTACTAGAGGGGGGTACTATTCTACTCTGCCGGTACCCCACGGCGTAAGATAACTTTTATTAAATATATTATAGGGTCGGGTTCCGGTTACGGACTGGGAATATATTGGTAAAAAAAATGTCACTGAACAAGGCTCTGGAGTAGTTAGACGGGTGTGAATCTTGGAAACGTCGACATACCAATCGGAGCCCAGGCTCCAAGTAAAATTTTTGGATGCGACTCGCTATGATCATAATGAATTGACCAAAAAAATATAGGTAAATAAAACTAAACAAAAGGAACAAAAAATACTTCTAACTATTAGATAATATCAGACAACAATTGAAAATAAATTAAGCTGTTCAATGATCTCCCTACTGTGGTTTTTCCTAGCGACTGCAATATGGGGTTCGTCAAGAGAGGCATCAGAAGTAACCGCTTTCTATCAAGTGGGCCGTGTGCTTCTCTGCCACCCAACCGGTATAAAAAAATATTTAAAATGTTTAACAAAATGCTACGAATTTTTGGCCTTCAGTCGATACTTAATAGGAGTATCATAACATTCATAACGAAACACGTAATAATGGTGTACGTTTGGTTCCCCGGGGAGGCATTTAACTGAGTGCACACGCTAACAAACAACAGAACTATAGGCGTCTAGACAACAAAAGTATTTTTGGAAAATATAGTTTAAGTTATTGATGATTTTTCGGTTTATTTTTCGCTTCAGCCGCATACGAAACCATGTTTCGAAAAGTTTCGAAAGGACAGCAATATTTCTTCTTTCGAAACTGAAAAAAGGTTCATAGTGCTGAAAATGAGGTCTTACGGGTGTTTTTATGATAAAGAAGGTCGTAAGGGAACATCGTTATGACGTATGTTGTAATTTAATTTATGGCCATTCAATTGCTAATGTTGTTTGTATTAGGTCCTGTCCAATATATTTAGCAGATAAGATAATATACATGCGCTTAGATCATTAGCGGGCATCATGGCGCCCAGCGGTAATTCAATTAATTTATCGTTCACTATAATTAATAGGCATTCACAAAGAATAATGTGACCGCAGTGTCATTTTATTAAAGTACTACATACTTATATGCTAACGTCATTTATTTTGTTTACAATACATTGTTTGAAGTCTAAACAAAAGTGCAGTGATTTAGGCTGTAACCAAACGAGCATAATTATTTGAATTGCGTAATTTCCGTTTTGTAGTTTTTGCTGCATTCGGTTTCATAGAAAAGTCCTGTTGGGTTTACGGTGACGCAAAACCCCAAACCTACATCTGGGTCGCAAGTCCCAGTCGCCGTCACGGTGTTCCTCTCTGTATCACGCTATGGACCCGGCGACCGCACAGTGAATCCATGGAGTGGTGAGAATCGGATCTCAATGACTGGTGAAATGTGGGTGTTAATCAACTCTGCCTAACCCCCGGGGATAAAGGCGTGATTTTATGTAAAATGAGTTGGTTGCAAAATAATCCAGTCAAAAAACAACTACGTTTAAATAAAACCGACTTCAAAAAACTATTCCAATAAAAATAAAATGCACTGAAAAGTTGAACGTTATTACAAGTTATTACAAATTATTGTCAGTTTTGGAGTCGGTGTCGAGAAAAATTACAAACCTACCTTGGTTGACACCGACTCCAAACCTGACAATAATTTGTAAGAAGTTTTTGAAGAATACCAATTATTTTCAACTTTTCAGTGCATTTTATTTTTATTGGAATAGTTTTTGGAAATTTTGAAGGAAATGTTCTGTCCTTCGCGAACACACCATAATGAAAGACATATCAAAAGTCCCCATGAATATGAATTTTTTTTTTTTTATTCAGGGATAAATGTCAAATATACTTACTGATTTCTCGCATATGTATTTTACGTAAATGTTATCGCAAAAGCAGGTTCGACAAAGTTGTAGATCATGATTGTATATCTTGGTTCGACAAAGTGTACAAAATTGGTATCTTTATTTTTATCTTTATTTGGAATTTTCTTCGAAGTCGAACACTGGTTGAAATTACGCGACACACAACACTCAGAACTTAAAAAATTAACGATCATGTAGGTTCACCTTTACAGTTTTTTTTTAATTATTAGTAAAAGTTATTAGTACCTATTCGCTGAAATGCACTGTCAGCGACAAATTAAGTTTAAAAAATTCGAATAATATTTTTTTATTAGTAACCAACATTACTATTGCTGAGACATAGTGACAACACTAGTGTAACATCATAGACTGATCTGATGATGGAGTCGGGATGTGTAACGAAATTCTTCAACGTCTAAACTAGTAAACCCCGCAACTTTTTTGCTTTGTAGGTACGAGAGTCATACGTAACATTTGATACCAATCATATTTTCTAGACTTCATATAGGTATAGTACTTACCTAATTATTTTTTGAGTAAGTAATTGTTTAATGAAATTATAATCGGTATAAATAATCGAACCCATCTTGTGAGATGAGTTGTCCGATTCAATAATTGCACTAGCTAGGACAACTCATCCCGCCGGATAAGATCGAGTGGGATGGGTTCACCAAACGGTCTATAAATCTTGGACCTAAAATGTGCTCAAAAAGTGCTCTATTGCGCAGTACACGTTTCTTGGGTGCCTTTTTAGGACAGCACGGAGTGCTACTGCGGTGGACGAGCTCGAATTCACCAAGCATAGGATATTACAAAACAATCTGAGCGCGCCAGGGTCTCGTTTGTCTAGCGATTTAGGTCGAAGATACGTGTTCCGAGGTATAACACTCGCCTAACTCTTCTTTCTAAGCTACGTGAACCAGGCGCGGTCCGAGGGGGGGGGGGGGAGTCACAGGGGACATGACCCCCCCCCCCCCCCAAACCATGCACGTCATATTGAAAAGTCCCCGTACGAGGGGCAGGGGGGGGGGGGTTAAATTTCTTAAGGAATTTCCGAAGTGACCCCCCCCCCAAACTTCAAGCTGCGGCCGCGTGAACCGGTTCACGTCAGATTCGGATTCCGATCTCTCAAACGCAAGCAAGACCGAATCATTCGCCATGATATTGTCGGTTTACACGAATGTTACTGATTGAAATAAAACTATTTTTTAACCCCCGACAAAAAAGAAGGGTGTTATAAGTTTGAAGTGTGTGTGAGTGTGTGGGTGTGTGGTTATAAATCTCAACCAAAAATTACGTAAGTTTTTACTTATTAACCTAATTAAAAATAAGATAAAAATTATATTATAATTTAATAAAACCACGTTATCCTTAAAAACAAAAATAAGTAACTCCCCTGGGTATTGCGCTCGTCCACAGGCCATAACTTTCCATCCAGTGGGCCGTGTGCTTGTCTGCAACCAAGTGGAATAAGAAAAAATAATCGGATTAAGAAATAAATTTATTATGAAATCTTTTAATTAAACAAATTGTAGTAGCTTTTGCTCAAAGGGTAGGGTCAATTTAGATCAGGCGGAAAAATGCTCTAGTATTTGTTTAGTTAAATATCAGCCTTATCCATTTATACAAACGTGAAAATAGTAAGATAATAGTAATAGTTTGCGTTTTTGCAGCTTTGTTTAGAAAACCAAATAAGGTTCATACCTAAGGGGTTGTCCATTAATCACGTGAGGCTCAACCGGGGGAGGGGGGGTTTCGGAAAACATCACGAAACATCACCAGGGGGGAGGGAGGGGTATATTAGGATATCACGTGTATTTATTTTTTCTTATAACTGGTCATTTTTGTCACGATTCTTAGTTTTCTAGCATTAAATAATAAATAAAAAATACACGTGATAGTAGCTAGGGGGGGGAGGGGTAGTCTAAAACATCACCACGTATCACCATCATGGGGGAGGGGGGGTTAGAAAATTGCTAAAAAAAACATCACGTGATTAATGGACAGCCCCTAATTACCATTTAGAATCTACTCGAGCATTTTTCCGCCTGATCTGAGTTAACCCTAATGTTGACTAGAATATTTATTTCTAACATTTCCATCACGCAAATTCTAAAGGTAGACAAGATAAATATAAACTTCAAAGAGTTCTGAACAATTGTATGTCTAGATGGTATTGAAATGTATTTTCGTAATTTTGTATCGGTTAACTAATCCTCAATGAGAACATTATAACTGAACCCACTCCTAACATAAGCAATTTAGCTTAGCTGGAGGGGTTAGAGGGAATAGCCTCTGTGGCGTAGCGGTAGTGAACGCGGCTGCTACGCAGGAGGCGCGGGTTCGATCCCCGCTCAGTGCCAATATTTGTATGCATGAATATAAATATTTGCATTGGTCTGGGTGTTTCTATGTATAATAAGTATGTATTTACAAAAAAAAAGTATCTAAGTATGTATATCCGCATTCTAGATTCCATAACACAAGCTAATTAAGCTTACCATGGGTCTAGATAGCGTTGTGTAGAATGTTGTAGAATATTTATTTATTATTATTTATTATTATTAGTAATTTCGGTTGCTAATATTTTTATTTAAAAAAATCATAAAATCATAAATCAACTATTCAAAATTCCACTGAAACCTTACTGGTAAAATTGGTACAAGTGCGTAATGTTGTTACCTACCTAATTACCGCTGAGGCGCCATTGAGACCTCAGCCGTACTTACTTTTGAGGGCTCCAACTACCCGTAACAACTACCATAATTTTTTTAATTTTTTAATTCATTTATCTCTTAACAAACATAATTCGTGTAGAAATTATAATAATTTAAATAGATACTATCGATATTATTAAATAGATATATAATTTCGAGATTAAGAAATACACGCAAATCAATAACAATGTCAAAAATAGTGAAAATGTAAAATGTCAACGGTTACTTATGTCATGTTAAAATTGATCAATAAAAATTATAAAATTACAATAATAAACAAATTAAAATTATCAATTCAATAATCAATTCCAAGTCGTACGTATGCTCTACCTATACCGGGAACGACGACTTAACGTGCTCTCCAAGGCACGAAAAGACCCAGACCAATGTTAATAAACATATTCATGCATACAAATATTTACATAGCAGTCGTGTTCACTACCCCTACGCCTATACTGATACACAATAAAGAATTGGTATTCCATTCTATAAATAAAACTATCATCTACTTATAAGAAAAAATATTGCCATTTTTCAATATAACGACAAAATTATTTTTCGGGCATCTAAAAATATCTACAAGAGGTTATAAAGAAACAAATAATAATACATAGAAATACACGCTTTCCAAAGGACGGTATCTATAATAAGGGTCCAATCCACTTGGCTCCGTTTCGACAGGCTATCGATGTTTACGAAGAGTATTGCTACTATATGTCAACAACAAACAGACTTATAGTACAGCTTCAAGATATTATTGCTATGTAGGAGCGTTGACGTTTGAAGACGAGGCTCTATATAGCAAATAGAAACGTCATAAGAGCAATATTGAGTCAAACTGTTACGTGTAATGGCATTTGAGTTGATTCCTTGTTACGAAATCAATGCATATGTTACCGGCAATCTGTAGGTTTATTGCAGGCATTGTCTACAATGCCTAAGGCAATGTATGCTATAGAAGGTCTGCTGTTCCACCGGCAATGTGTAAAATAAATACGTCTTTGTCTGTATTTGCGGATGGCTTTGCGGAAATTCTATTTCTGGATATATACATACATACAGTCACGCCTTTATTCCCGGAGGGTTAGGCATAGGTGAATTAACACCCACATTTCACCTTCTTTAGAAGTTTCCAACAAGGTCGGCAGTATGAGTCTGTGCCCCTTTGGTATTGTACACGTGTACACGTCCATAGGTTACAGTAACAAGTGTCCATCACGTGGGGTATGTGCTTGTCTGCCACCTAGGTACGAACGATATAGTATCATACTTTTGAATGAAATTTTAAAACAATTACGCCCAGTTTCCGAAAGGCTGATCAACGTCAAATCAACTAATCGGCTGTCAAATCTCTTGTCAAGTAGCAATTGGGTTGCTAGATTCATGGTTAAATAGTTTAATTTGATCATTTAAAATAATCGGTTAAAATAGCTGATTAACCAACACGATGATCAAATTATACTATTTAACCATGCTTTTAGCAACCCAATTGCTACTTGAAAAAAAATTTAACAGCCGATTAGTTAATTTGACATTGATCAGCCTTTCGGAAACTGGGCGTTAGTATGCTAACTATTCAATTCGATTAGGAATGGAAAAAGTGAATCGCCCAGGTGAGACTCGAACCCGCGACCAGTCCCTTACAGGGCGAATACTCTGACCACTGAGCTACCGAGCCCCGTATTATACAGTTCCAATAGTTAGTACAAATGGTAGATAAATAGTTATAGACAGTACACAATTATACTTAATTATACAACACAATATCATGAACATAAAACAACAGTAAAGGCATTTTAAAAGGTACCTATTTAAATTAAAACACAATAGGTTTAAAATAGTGGCGAGTTCGTTCACATATTTTTATGATACCCTGTATTAATGAACGTAATTTAATTAACCGCATTCACTTATGATAGGGTTGTCAACACAGATTACTTAATTGTTGCTAAGTAAAAGAGCGTAAGTTGAAATACAATTTTACGTTATGTTTGTATGAAGTTATTTCCCAAGATTTAGAATATAATAGAACTAGCTGACCCGGCGAACTTCGTTCCGCCATATTTTCTGATCCCGTTCCCGCTACATATCTCTAAATTTATCAGTGTTTCTCTACAATTTTATGCATGTATTATACAATATATAAACCTTCCTCTTGAATCACTCTATCTATTGAAAAAAAAACCGCTTCAAAATCCGTTGCGTAGCTTTGAAGATTTACGCATACATAGAGACGGACAGACAGCGACAGCGACTTTTTTATATGTAGTGATGATGATGATACAGTTGCAGTCTGCAGTTGCCGTATATGGTCGCCTTCAGAATTATACCCTTATTGTACATCGTAAATGCAAACAACACAACATACTCACATGACAATTTGAGTCCGTTTACCATCCAAATACGATAATTTTACGCCCCTGCTACGATAGGCAGTTCGCTACAGCTTGATATCACTGCCTTGTATTCTGTTACAAGCATAATTCTATCTTCTTAATGTTTGAATACTTGAGACAACCCTAAACAAAATTAGTCGGTTGACCTATTAAGAGTCAATAAATGTCACGAACATATTTAATTAACGTTATAAGTACTTATTAGTGGTTACACCTGTCACTATACACCCGTGCTAGTGGTACTCGTGGCTACCAGCAACCATGTATTTAAGCAATACTAGCCAGGTCAGTCTTAGGCAGGGCGACCATCCAAAACACTTTGAGACTCCTCCGCACCTCGGAGAGCACGCTAAGCCATCTGTTCAGATTGTGACGCAACTGAACTTCGATATATTCCATGAAGCGACTGCCATCAGACCTCCATAACCCATTGACGATATCAAAGTTGTATAGTAGACCAGTTTTCAGACTTTTTAGGGCAACTTACTACCCGTAACAACTGCCATAGATGATTGTATAGCAACCGGGACCGACGGCTTAACGTGCTCTCCTAATCATAGAGGGGTCTAAATATCTTAAAAATGAGCCCCCATCCTAAGACCGACTTAGCTAGTGTTGTTTAACACTGCAATGTATTTGTATTACTCGGTTACCACGAGCCTCTCGGGTACTAAGTTTATTAAGATTTGATTTTAACCGCTGGCTTACCTCCAACTAAACATACTCACCTCATCGCTTCTAACCGCAGTTTAAATTAACTCTAACTAAAGTGAAGGATTTATTCCCTCTAGAACTAACATCACTAAACTTAGGTAGCTTGTAACGTAACACCCCTACAAGCCAGCTAAGTTTTACCGTCCACCTGATGGAAAGCGTGGCCTATGGACGTATGCAACACCACGGGCGTCAAAGTCAAAGTCTTTATTTGCATTCATTGTGTTGTACAGATGATTATGTTTGTGTGAATGTGTTTCAACATGAAGCCCTGTTGGGGCACAGCAAATTTATATACCTAATACTAGCTGTTGCCCGCTACTTCGTCCGCGTTAAGTTCGGAATGTTGTTCATCCCATATTTTATCCCCTTGGGGGTAGAATTAATCAAAATCCTTTCTTAGCGGATGCTTACGTCATAACATCTACCTGCATGCCAAATTTCAGCCCGATCCGTCCAGTGGTTTCGGCTGTGCGTTGATAGATCACTATGTCAGTCAGTCAGTCACCTTTGAGTTATATATATTTAGATTAAATTATTAAATTACATAAACTACACTAAAACTAAACATGCAGTAAATGATTATTTTATTCTTACTAGCTTTTGCCCGCAGCTCCGCCCGCGTGGATGTCGGTTATCGCGACCAAACATAGCCTATGTCCTTTCTCAAGATCTAATCTACCCCTATACCAAATTTCATCAAAATCGGTTCAGTGGTTTAGGCGTGAAAGCGAGACAGACAGACAGACAGACAGACAGACAGAGTTACTTTCACATTTATAATATTAGTAGGGATTAACTTAAACATTTTTCAATTTAGTCCACTTTATAATTATGATGTTTGTCATCAAAAAACTCCTGCAAAGTGTAGTAGCATTTTTGTGTGAGGTACCTACTCTTGTAGCTTGTCTTTAAAATGCTCACTTTTTTTCTTTCTGCGTCACACTCGCGCTGCCGACCCTATTATGCTATGCTATTATGCTAAATAACGATTAACGTTATTAGCATAAAGCGTGTAAATAGCTCAATATAGCGTATTCATATCACCGGCTTGTCACAATTCATTTGAGTAGGCGTCGTGTAGACTGACAAATATAATTGATGGTTAACAGATACCAAGTTTAAAGTAGGTTAGCGTCAATTTTGTCTAAATATAATAAACTAGCTGTTGCCCGCGGCTCCACCCGCGTGGAATTCGGATTCCGGTCCAACTTTAATGTATGGAAATCTGCCCGATTTATTGACATTTATGCTCACTGCTCCGCTCCCTTTAGTAGTAGCGTGATGTTAGTAGCCTATGTTACTCCCAGATAGTGTAGCTTTCTATAGGTGAAAGAATTATTGAAATCGGTACAGTAGTTCCGGAGCCTATTCATTACAAACATACAAACCTACAAAAATAGGTACAAATCTTTCCTCTTTATAATATTAGTGTAGATCGGTACATGGTTCCGGAGCCTATTCATTACAAACATACAAAATAGGTACAAATCTTTTCTCTTTATAATATTAATGTAGATAGATAGACTAGAAGCGTTGGAGAATGATCGAGGAAGTAAGTTAGATGGACAGTTTACCTATTCTTTGAAACATTGTTACAAAAACAGTCAAATCTGCACATAAAAAATAGAAAATAGTTCTTTTTTTAATATGGTCCATCAATTGACTGCTCCCCACTAGATAGTAAAAAGCTGAGGTGCAGTCCAGAAGATACGGACCACCATTTCTGACACAATCTGCGATTTTATTAAGAGCACAAAAAAGGAAAATAATAAAAAAGTAGTTAAAAAACAATCTTTGAAAGATAATTATGAAACAACCTGTGATTTTACTCTTTCGGAGATTTACTGGGGTGAGAATATGTATGTATGTACTATGGTAATATTATTTTGTTCTGAATATAAATTATCGCGATTTCTTTTACATAAAATGAAAAATTCAATTAAGCATACATCAAATACGTACTTAATTAACATAATATTTGTACAAATGACCTTTTTGCTAAAAGCTGTTTCTTACCCCAACCCAAAAGAATTTGCCAGCCTTTAAAATTTAGATGGACATTAATTTTGAAGGACGAAGGGAGTGCCCCTGTCCTTTTAGATCGGACATTAAGTACACGGACCTGTGGGGCATGATGGTATTGCAAATGATGGTAGGGCCTGATTCTCGGTAATGCAATTTTTTATATGCCGAATTTTTCTAAATTACATATACATACATACATACATAAACTCACGCCTATATCCCCGAAGGGGTAGGCAGAGGTGCTAGCACCCAGATTTCGCCGTCTATGTTTTAGTCCCAATGTAATAGGTGGTGAGCCTATTGCCATTAACCAGGCACTTATAAACCTACGATAAATACACACATAGCTTCGAAAAGCATCGAAAAGTCATTGGTGTGTGCCATGGTAAAACCTGGGATCGAACCCCATTACCCATACCACTAGGCTACCGGCTAAATTAACAAAATAAATGCAGTTGAGGACTCTGTGGTCCCGACACCGGAAGAGGGCCGAATCGAAAGATATGGCCCTAGGTCGGCTGGGGTGCGAGGGATATGGCTACGACTACCTCACCTCCGGCAACCGACGGCCCACAGATGGCGTGCGTTTTAGTCGGTTCAAGTTCGACATAACCTCCTCCACCGGCTCAGGCGGAGGGGTATTCGTGGGGATTTTTTGCACGATAAAAAAAAAACGAGAATGCACACAGTTGCATCTAGATCCAAAGTAATAATAAGTTATATAACTTGTGTTATGGGTTCTAGAATGAGGATAAACATAGGTTTTTAAATGCATTGTAATGATTTACACATGAAACATACATAATTACGGTTTTATCAACTCTCAAAAGATATTAAGCTGCAGACATGCACTGTGAGTAAGAGTAAACGTTCTACAAAACAAGCAACCGGTTCTCTAGCAGACTCTGTCTGGCACGCTTGAAACAAGGGGGTTTTCACAGGATAACGGAGTCTGGGGTTCAATTCAATAGTATTTTCCCATCTTCCTACACCGGACAACTAACACGTGCAGGATTTTGATGTCACCCGTATACAGTGCAGAATATTCCATCAAGAACCAAGCGATTCGAAGACTTCTTTTGCCGCACGGGCCGCACCATTAAGACCTGGAATTTCTTACCAGTACACGGGTTTCCTTCTTCCTACAGTCCCGGGGCCTTTATACATGGTGTGAAAAAGCATCTGATGAGACCGTCAAGTTTAGTGCCACCATTGTATCATGATTAGGGTTGCCAACCATACTGTTTAAAACAGTATTATACTGTTTTACACCCAATTATACTGTTTACTGTTCAACAAACAAACAGTATCCAAAATACTGTTTTCAGCATCAAAATGCATAACACTACAAAAATTGTGCAGCAATTGATGCAATTTTAATTAGTTGGGCACCAATTTGCAATTATTTTATAAGTGTAAGTAGGTGTTGATTGTCCCATGATAATCCGAAATTTATTAATGATAAATCATAATATAGAAAATAATACAGTTCACAGCTATCTTCTATTTGCCAGCCATATCAAATCTTTTAATTTATCCACCGGTGGCACACACCAATGACTTTTCGATGCTTTTCGAAGTTGTGTATTTATCGCAGGTTTATAAGTGCCCGGTTAATGGCAATAGGCTCGCCACCTATTACATTGGGACCTAAACATAAACGGCGAAATGTGGGTGCTAGCCTAGCACCTCAGGCACCCCTTCGGGGATATAGGCGTGAGTTTATGATATGTTAATTGTTTAATTTATCCATAAAAAAATTGATGGGAACCATATTACCATTTTAGATGTTTACGAAACCATGCTTTCTTTTAAGACAGACAGACCTAAGGGGGCAAAATGGGTGACGAACCCTTGTATGTAAAACCGTATTTTGTGAAACGGATTTTTATGATCTTTGTTTTGTTGGAGAGAGAAAGTTGGTTCAGGGAGCCAGAATCGGATGAAAGGATCAAGGGAGTCAGGATTGGATAACAGGATCTAGGGAAATCCTCAAAATGATGGCAAAACACTGTTTCTGCTGTTTTAACATAATTTAATTTCAATATTTGCATTTAAAAATTATCTGCTCGTGATTTTAAGCTGCTGATGATAGGAACCTAAGCAAAGGATGGACGATGGATCGATTATAACTCACTAAAAAGAGAAATAGTTATTTGTTATACAAGAGTGCAAAGTTGCTTTTTAACCGCGTGCTCATTTTTGATGACCGAGCAAGCGAAAGATTCTAAATTTGAATCACGAGCGTAGCAAGTGATTCACAAATTAGAATCTTGAGCGTTAGCGAGGGAATCAAAAGAGCACAAGGTGAAAAATCTTTGCACTCGAGTGCAACACGTAACTTTTCATCCCACCTCAGCGAGGAAATAATGAAATGCTTCTCCTTCCTAGCGTTAATTCCCAGTCAGCATCCGAAGCTTTCACCTCGGAGTCCGGGGTCCGCTTTACCAGTCTTAACTGCGGATTTGGCTGGACCTCGATATTTGCCGTGAAGCGACTGCCATCTGACCTCCACAACCCAATGATGACATTAGGCGATATCGAAGCATTGCAGCCAGACCGTTGTTGTTGAACTTTTTAGGGCTTGGCATCCGTGACCGACGGCTTAACGTGCTCTCCAAGGCACGACCAGACCAATGCAAATACCCATTTTCATGCATAAAAAATATTTGCACTGAGCGGGGATCGAACCCGTGCCTCCTGCGTAGCGGCCGCGTTCAATACCACTACGCCATGGAGGCTGTATAATATGTGTATTAATACTAATAATAAAATACAACAAAATAAAAATTCAACAACAATGTCAACAATATGACGTGAAAAAATTGATGCGCGCAAAGCAAATTAAAAAAAAAGTACACCAAGGAGGTTACGAGTCTGAGTTTTTCATGAATTAAAAAAAAGTTGTATGATAAATTCGGCACCATAGAGGTAGAAGTAAATAGGTTTAATGATGTTTTGAGTCCACAAACCTAGTACACACGATGTTCTAAATTCAAATTTACTTTACCTCTCTAGAGGATAAAAACGACTTTTACGCTCAGTTATCGAAGAGCAAAAATAGTCTTTCCGAGATGGTGGGATGAAATAGTTATTTGTTATACAAGAGTGCAAAGTTGCTTTTTAACCGCGTGCTCAGTTTTGATGACCGAGCAAGCGAAAGATTCTAAATTTGAATCACGAGCATAGCGAGTGATTCATAAATTAGAATCTTGAGCGTTAGCGAGGGAATCAAAAGAGCACAAGGTGTAAAATCTTTGCACTCGAGTGCAACACGTAACTTTTCATCCCACCTCAGCGAGGAAATAATGAAATGCTTCTTCTTCCTAGCGTTAATTCCCAGTCGCATCCGAAGCTTTCACCTCGGAGTTCGGGGTCCGCTTTACCAGTCTTAACTGCGGATTTGGCTGGACCTCGATATTTTCCGTAAAGCGACTGCCATGTGACCTCCACAACCCAATGGTGACATTAGGCGATATCGAAGCATTGCAGCTAGACCGTTGTTGTTGAACTTTTTATGCATACAAATATTTGCACTGAGCGGGGATCGGACCCGCGCCTCCTGCGTTGCGGCCACGTTCACTACCACTACGCCACGGAGGCTGTATAATAATTATGTGTAATAATACTAATAATAAAATATCAACAAATAAAATTCAACAACAATGTTCAACCATAGGACGTGAAAAAAAAATTATGCGCGCAAAGCAAATTTAAAAAAAAAAGTAGGTACACCAAGGAGGTTCCGAGTTGAGTTTTTCATAAATTAAAAAAAAGTTGTATGATAAATCGGCACCATAGAGGTAGAAGTAAATAGGTTTAATGATGTTTTGAGTTCACAAACCTAGTACACACGATGTTCCAAATTCAAATTTACTTTACCACTCTAGAGGATAAAAGAGACTTTTACACTCAGATATCGAAGAAAAAAAGTACTCTTTCCGAGATGGTGGGATGAAAAATAAATTAACAGCCTCTCGGGCTAGGCACCGCAGTTATTTTTAGCTTTTCAGTGCCTCTTTTTCGTTTCTTGAAGTCGGTTAAACTTTTTTGTTAAAATTAATTTATGTAATTGTAAAATACTGTTCTATTTTCTAGAATACTGTTCAATTTTCTTCTCAGACCTAAATATACTTTTTTTCTCGAAAAAAGAGTTGGCAACCCTAATCATGATACGTGTCTATAATGGTGACCCTCCTTTCCGAGACTTTACCTTCAGCTTACGGTCAGGCGAGGAAAGACAAATTGACGTGTCCTATATAAAAAAAATCCCAAAAAATGTTCTGCGAAAAATGTCGGACGCTCTAAACACCGGACACCGGAGGACCTAATGAGTGCCTCCGAGAATGCGATTCAGGTAGCAGCATACTGGGAAAATAGAATTTGAGATTAGAAGCACCATCGATTCGACAGAAGAAGAAGCTTTCGCTTTAAAAATGTTAAACATTGTCAACCATGGGTCTGAGGGCCGAGTTGACGAATGAAAAATAAATTAAAATATTTCGGGGCAACTCGACACCAAGTGGCGAGTTGACGAATAAGTCTGACTACCATGATTGTTTATTCATCTACCTATCAAAATGTGACACTTTGATTGATACAAAAAATATTGCAGCAATTACTAGAGGTGATTTCGTTATCACCCCTAGTAGGACACGGCAAACCACTACTGCTTTTATCTACCGCGATAAAACTCACAAAATTATGACCACAGATAATGCCGCTTTTTCACTTTTAATACAAAAATTACTACAGTTTTTTTAATCTGTTAGGCAAAACTGACATGTTAATCAGGGTAATTGGCAAAGTAGTCAAAATTACCTTAATACCTCGGTATTCCCTTTTCCTGTAGACTGATTGTTCTGATGGTACACACCTTGGTTGACTGTACAAATACCCATTATCCCTTCCTTATTATGTACAGGCTAACTTTAAAATGCGGATTTTTAATATTACAAGCTTTTATTTAACAACATAATTTTAAAAGCTTGCTTAAATAGAGAACGTGGGGTGAGCACGAACAACTATCGTAATCGTATCGTGAATGTAACGAGAGCACGGAGCATTGCGATTGGCCGCCTGCCTGAAGCCTGCCAATCGCAATGCAGAGAAAAAACTTGCAAACAATCGAAATCAATACATAAAATTATTGTTATTTGAAATAGTACCTACAGGTAAATAGATAAATAAGTTAATTAATTTTGACACATAAATATATAGGTATAAAACATCTTTTTGTAATGTCATCTAAATGACAGTAACAAAAAGTAACAATTTTGTTAACGAGACAAGATTTGAACCCGCGACCAGTGCCTTACAGGGGGAATGCTCTGATTACTGAGCCAGTCGCACGAACTATCGGTCGATGGCTTCCACCGTCGCCCGATGGTTATATAGGAAAATTTGGAATGCTAAAGGCTGGCTCGGCAGCAGTAAAAATTAAAATACGACTGCTACTGAATTAATTTTCTTTCGGTTTATTTGTCCCCTGTAGTTAAGTAATACCTATACTTTATTTTAGATATAGACAATAGCGTTAAATTCAATTTTTTTTTTTTTAATTAAAAAGAGAAATCCAATTATTTCGAGCCTGCCAAATCTGATAATCCAGAAATCCACCAATCAGGTATAGGTACATCAAAATAAACCTTTATTTCGCCTGATTGTGTCACGCCTTGTGTTGCACGCGTCCATAGACCACGTTAACTACTTTCCATCAGGTGCACCGTAAGCTTATCTGACACCAAAAGCATCTGATGAAACCGTCAAGCTGAGTGCCGCCATTGTAACATGGCACGTGTCTATAATGGTGACCCTCTTTTCCGTGATTTTCCCTTCAGCTTACCATCAGACGAGGCGAAGTAAAATTGACGTGTCCTATATAAAAAAATGGACGATATATTTACATGTAATTACACTAAAGTTATTCGGTAGGTACGTACATAATGAGTACACAAACACTTTTTTGCGCCAAAAACTTTCGCGCAAGTGCCAATAACAGCTGTACAATGTTCCATCACAATTACATGATCGATGTACTTGTACAGTATTGTTGATCGATCATCGACGAGGTGTTGAACCTAGGACTTTATGATCGCACGAATATTTGAGCGCTAAAATAATATTATGCCTTGAAATGTATTAAGAGGTAGAATACGACGTTATTTCTGTCCCAATCGAGCATTCCGACTGGGGAAGTACCTCCGCCCTACAGAATACCGCAGCCAAATAACCTCGTGTTTTGTTCCCGGCGGGGAGTAGGGTAGCCAGAGCTCACTGGAGAGCTTTTATGATGTCAGTGGGAAGACTAAAGGCTTGTCCTACTTATCTTCTGTGCTGAAGGCACAGAATCTCTCTGTTCTTACAGGGTCGGTAGCACGAGGGTGACTCCCCTGGTGTTACTGTATCTATTGTTAGAAATTGTTTACATATACTACATTGCCGCATGATTCCCAGCCAGGAGTAGAATTTGGGCCACCCCATATCCCCCAATGCGGTGTCGTACAAGGCGACTAAGGGACAGAGCTGTTTAACATTAAACAGATATAAAGCCTAGACCCAGCCTCAGATACATAGCTCGAATCAACAATAGTGCCCGGAATACGGCAATAGGCTCACCCACATGAGACCTAATACAATGATTGGTGAAATGTGGGTGTTAATTCACCTCTGCCTGACCCTCCGGGAATAAAGGCGTGATTGTATGTATGTATTTATACTACAACGATATCCTCGTCACCATATTAATTAATTTATAATTGCTTGTCTGTCTGGTAGACACCCTTGTCATTTCCTTCTTTATATGTGGGAGTTAGCGGGCTATATTTAGATGCTTCTATTCAATAGAGACCCACCTTCAGATATATTCGGAGTAATTGACCTTTTAAATGCTTAAAGAACCTTTTAAAATGGGTGCCAAGGTTTTAAATCTATCCTTATAACAAATCTGAAGAGTTTGCTTGTATGCGCGTTTGTCTCTGGAACTACATGTACGATTTGATAAATTCTTTTTGTAATCGATAGCCCAGTTCTTGGGGAAGGAGATAGGCTACTACATGTTAATGCTAGGGCTAATTTGCCGGAGAGGTTGATTGAGCCTCAATACATCATTTATAACCAGCAAATCGGGTGGCATGCACGCGCATTATAGCTCCATATCGACCCAGTATGGCGGTTTGCGAATGGGTTGAATTAGCCTTCCACCTGCAGTAGAGCCCGCGAAAGGTATAATGTCCTGGTGTGTCTGGATATCGCCCAATCAGAACAGACCCACAACGCACTTTTGCGGGCGCTTCGGTGATCCGTCGACGAGAGCGTAGTGTTTCCGACAGTTCACTCACTAAGTCGCGGTGTATGACATACAGCTGCAGATTTTAGTGTGGTGAAAGTTCCACATACCCTCACGGTTTCCCCAAACCCGCACCCGGAATACGGGGTACTTCGTTCATTCACACACCAAGCTGTACAAGCTTGAAGCTCGTCGTCGATTATTACAAACTTTAAGCTTATAAGCTTAAAGTTTATAATCGGAATACGGAAGGTACATTTATTCCTGCCTAAACAAAAAAAGGCCTCAAGGATGTTGGTAATGCCTTTTAATATAATCAAGATGTATTGGGTGTAAAGTACGCATCCTTCCTCTTCAGTTGTTACAGTCAGCACGAGATCGGTCTTGACCACCAGAATACTCAAAATGATCTTAATACCTACTAATGATGTTAATACCAAACTGTTTTAATGATTTATATTAGATTATCGTCCGAACTAAAGGTGCGTTGTGTACCAAACATCAGAACAATCAGTTAACCTGCCCCTCTAGACAAGTGGCAATTCGTTGCTCGGCGTGTGAAGGAATAGAATGTCAAATGTATGGGATTTGACGTATATGACAGGCGTCAACGAATGTCAAAAGATCATTTTGGTTGTTTTCTCAGTTTTCTAGTCAAAGGTCAATCTGATGCTTACTGTATCTGAAACTCTGAGTATGCAGAAGGTACCTACATTTTTCGTGGCTTAACAAAAAAAATACACACACCTATTTTTAAACTTTCACTTGAAAGATTCATAACTAAAATGTCGGCTATGTCCTTAGTTGTAGCACTATAAGTTCTGTTCTAATCAGATTAACTTCAAGGGTCAAAGATCAAAGACGTGGTTGAACTGTCGATAACCGACTTAGGTCAGCATTCATTGATTTATCTCCGAGATTGTTCTAGTTAGATTAGCTCTGGAAATCAGATTAGGTACAGGCCTACGCATCATGTTGTATCAAGAAGTCCCTTTTAAACGACTAGGGTGATACAATAAGTCTATACTATCACAAAGTGGTGGTTCCAAATTCTACCCCGCCACGTGGTACCCGGCAGAGTAGAATTTGGCCACCATTTCCGTCTATGCGGTGGCTGAACAGATTTTAATGCGGTTTTTCCAACAAAAGTACTTGTTAGACTGAGTAGTGAGTATAACCTGGGATATGACTAAAAATCACGATCCTACTAACATTATAAATGTGAAAGTAATTCTGTCTATCTATCTGTCTGTTTTTCTATCTGTCTGTTCCGCTTTCACACCTAAACCACTGAACCGATTACGTTGAAATTTGGTACAGGGGTGATTTAGACCTTGACACAGCCTATGCTCGGTCGCGATAACCGACATCCACGCGGGCGGAACCGCGGGCAACATCTAGTTTTATATAATTACCCAGACGGGTTTGTATTCCCTTTTTCTCATACTTAATCCCGGATTTTTAGGCCGGGTTTGAAAAAGCATCTGTTAGGGCCCTTAAGGTATATACCATTCCCTTAAGAAGATGAGATAGTATCTGAAATGGGATCACATAGTTTTTTATTTTACTTTATTATTTTAGTCCTTTTTATCCTAGCAAGACCCGTAAACACATAAAAGATACCCAACCTATTTCATAATCCTTTCTTTGTCTTTAAATACATTAAAGAAACATTATCTTTTATCAAATTCACGAAACTTACTTATAATCCATCTTAACGGTACAATAATACCTCAAAACAAATCTAATAGATCTTACCTTTTTGAATATCTCTAAGAATTACTGATATAACTTCAACATTTTCACTAAAAGGTTATATTTCAAGGGTAGAAAGGAAAATATAAGACAAAAAACAATATTGTGAACAAACAGCGGAAAACCTCAATAGTTTAATGTTTGGGTGGGATTTTTGCGTTAAATCGCTATCGAACGCTTTTTTAATTAGTTATATACTTAGGTATGTTACTGTAAAAGCCCGAACTATGGTAAATCCTAAGATTTAAAAGTAAGTCTTAGGATTTACCGACATGAGTTGGTAAATGTACGGTTATGAAAATGGGACATTTTTTCAGGCTTTTACCATTAGAATTTAGTACAACATTACCCTCCTTTCTTCGACAGTCGGGTAAAAATAGAATACTAGTCAAGATCAATTTGATGCTGGCGGTGTGAATGCATGGCATAGGTTCCCGGGGGTTGCGGGAACAGTAGGCACATGCTGCAAGAACATTTCGAACGATCGAACGAATTCGAAAGCTGAATCAGCGGTGATATTTCAATATCGCATGCTGTTTTGGTGATGTCCCGTTGTCCAGCACATAAACATACATCACACTCATGCTCGACAACGTGACGACACCAAATTTACAGCATGCAGAATGGAAATATCACCGCGGATTCAGCTGTCGAGTTCGTTCGATAGTTCGAAATGTTCTTACAGCATGTTCAGAATTGATTAATTGCTTTCAAAATGCCACCGGAAGTTCTTTTATTAATATCATATACGACCTTTATTAATATTCTCAAAAGCAACGGAAATGTTTTTTTTTTAAACTTACAATAATATAAAATTATACTGTTATATAAATATCCTTCCCATCCCACGCATGCATATTCGGCGTAGGCAGAAGTGTGGGCATTGCCACGAGGTAGTTTTTTAAAACTTTTACGTTTACTGTCGGATGGCAAAATTACCTATCCACCCGATATAATACCCACCAGTAGATAAGTAGTATTTGACCACTTGAGCACTATCTCATGTGACGCGGTTGAACTTTGATATTTTCTATGAAGCGACTGCCATCTGACCTCCACAACTAATTGACGATTTCAAAGTTCTGTTAGACTAGTCGGACTTTTTGTCGGACCCGCACGCGAGCAAACATACTATTTTTTTTATAATCAGATGAATTATATTATTAGTAGAAACACCCAGACTAATACAAATACTAATACAAACATACAAAAGACAGCCTCTGTGCAAATATTTGTATGCATGAATATGAATATACCTATCTACCCATAAATGGTAACTGTAGAAATGTGAAAAAGTGTTTTTATAAGAAAAAGATGGTTTGGGATCAATTAAGAATAGTAGACTACACAAAAATGGGATCAATTAAGAATAAAATATAAATATAGTGCTGTGGGATCAATAAGGAAGTAAAAGTGGGATCAAACAAGAATTTTCGAATTCGGGAGAAAGTTGTCCACGAAAGTCGTGGGATCAATACGGAACAACCCGAAATGTGGGGTTAATAATTCACCTTTGCCCACCTCGTCGCCTGTAAGAATATTTTATGTATTGGTCTGGGTGTTTGTATGTACTCGTATAAAATGTATGTATTTAGGAAAAACAATGTATCTAAGTATGTTAATCCACATTCTAGAACACAACACAAGCTAGTTAAACTATGCTTACTTTGGGTCTAGATAGCGTTGTGTAGATTGTCCTACAATATTTATTTATATTTATATTCATACAAACATTTACACGAAGTGGGAATCGAACTGGCAACCTCGACGTATGACTAGACCACCCTACCCTACCATACAGGTATATATTTAATAAGCCCTTATACCAACCTAATAAATATACCCTTTCATAAGATCAAGTTTGCTTTGACGGCACTTTAATAAAATTTATTTATGGTGGCAACATTTACATTTTAATACTAAGATGAATATGTCAGAGTGTTTACCCGCTGGGAAGAGCTGGCGTGGCGCGGGTGCAGTCGGGTAGGAGATATAGTGTCACTGATGAACATACCTATCGATCTAGTTATTATAAAACTTTGAATTATTGAATGATGTTTGATTCGTAGCGATGGAGGGTTCGACTGTTACGCAGAGAGTGCGGGTTCGATTCCCAGCTAGTGCAAATGTTAATAGGCGTTTCTATGGTTACATACAAAAATCCCGAAGCTTACAATACCGAATTTCATAATACCAACGTACGAAAGACCGAAATTCAAAATCCCGAATGTTCGTTTGACCAAATGTCTAAAATACCGAAAGTATAAAATACACAAATCCCGAAGTTCCAAATCCCGAAAATTTTATTTATGGGTGGATATAAAAAAAATAACCACGAACGCTAAGGCGGGAGCGGAACGGAAAGTGAATGATCAAGTCTATCAGCACCTTTAGAAATTACAACTGTACGTAAAACCCAAGTAAACGAATCTTACACACGTATTCACAAACAATACTGTGAGGTCTCATAGTGTGCTCCAGCGCATAGGGCTGGTAAAATTAATTCACAAACATCACGGAGCAGTATCTGACGCAGTGCGTTCCCTCAACGAAGTATTACTGTTGTCTATGAATAAAAAGGCTTGCCCTTGCCAAAACGAACGCACTGAGAATTTGTCATTCATTGCACAGTTTTGGTAGTACGCATAGCGAAGTATTGTTTGTGAATACGGGTGTTAGCCCAGCATCTTACTCTTCATCCTGACTAACTATATCAAACGCCAGGGTACTGTACAAAGTAAGTTTACTAAAAGAGTAACGATAGTAGCACCCTGTATGTTTTCCGTTGTATACATCGGGACACATATCTTGGACCTAAACCGTGACACAAACGAGGCCCTGGCGCGCGTGGATTATTTTGTAACCTATACTTGGTGAATGAGCAGTTTTCTCGTAGGTATTTATAGGGTTCCTAAAGACGTGCTAGATGGCGCAGCCGGCACTTTTGGTAAGAAGAGTGTGGTGTCACATCTAGTGTTCCCTAATTTATGGAAAAAATGTTCTTCGGTTTTGTAATGATTTACTTTACTTAAATATTCTGTAATTTTTTGTAATACAATTATTTTAAATATAATATTATTATTTTAAATTACAGGCAGTGACACGAAAAGAATTAAGCGTTTTATTATATTTTATCTATTATAATATGGGTAAATGAAATTAAACTTTGGCAACATCGCATATTCATGAAAAAATACCACAAACAAACCACAGAGTACATTAAAATTACCAAAAGCTATGCTAGCGCCATCTCCTGATGACTTAAAAACCAACTGATTATTATACCTACTGGAAAACTGCTCATTCGAGCTATTTCACCGCCGCAACACCCTGTGCTATCCGTAAAAGACACCCAAGATACGTGTACTGCGCGTATAGAGTACATTTTAGGTCCAAGTTATATTTCGCGAGGTATACCCTGGCTTATTGCAAGATATATTATAAGCGCTGCAGTTTCCCCGGTTCTAGATCCAGGGCTTAACTTTGTGGAACACACCATAGATCTATAGTAATCCAATTTAAATCGCCTCTATTCCGTAGCGGTAGAGTGTTTGACTAAGCAGAAGTCGTGGGGTTGATTACCGCTCAGCGCAAAATACTTTTATGCTATGAATATGTCCAATGTGTTGGTCTAGATATTTCTATGTATTTTATATGTATTTACAATAAATGTTTTTTTTAACTATTTATTTTTTCATTTTTTTCATTACACAAAAATTTTCATTTTACAAAAAATAAAACAATAAATATTTCCAAAAAATACAATAAATTAAAATAAATACAGCCCAGACTCATGCATGGCTTGAGTCAACAGTAGTGCCTGGAGTACGGCAATAGGCTCACCCTCTATTACGTGGAACCTAAAACCATGATTGGTGAAATGTGGGTGTTAATTCACCTCTGCCTAACCATGCGGGATAAATGTGTGTATGTATGTTTGTATGTATTACAATAAAAAAATGTAAGAATTATATAATATGTACTTATTCTAAAACCGATATTACAAGCTATGCCTAGTTTGCAAAAAAACCGTAAAATGTGTTTAATCGTTTTTGGCGCTGAATCAAACAGACAAGATATCCAAATAAATATTAATTACCAAAAATAATAAAAAACTAAAGTATTTTTTTAATATAGATTTTCACTGATGCCGACATCTCAACCACTTTTCAGCAGCCATGGTTACGGGGACAAAAAATAGAGTTAACTAATTACTTACCTGCATAACTAAACTAACACCCGTATTCACAAACAATACTGTGAGGTCTCATAGTGTGCTCGAGCGCATAGGGCTGGTAAAATTAATTCACAAACATCACGGAGCAGTATCTAACGCAGTGCGTTCCCTCAACGAAGTATTACTTAGGTGTTTTCTATGAATAAAAAGGCTTGCCAAAACGAACGCACTGAGAATTTGTCGTTCTTTGCACAGTTTTGGTAGTACGCATAGCGAAGTATTGTTTGTGAATACGGGTGTAACACCTTTACAGATATCCAAGCCCCATATTGTGTACGACAAACGCCTTAAACAAATCTGTTCTTGTATAAAAGGTGTCCTGAAAAAGACTCGGGACCGTAAAGGAAAAATTTGTTCCATTCATTCAATGGATGTAAATCGCGCGTGTCTTTGATACTCGTATCAACAGTATACTTTGAAAGGCTCTTTCCTTGAAGACCAAAAGAGCCTCCCACGTGCTCTACTTGTAAACCTTGTTTGTATTCAATAAGAACCTTAAAGTATACATTATACTCGTATATAGAGGCATGACAGCCTCCGTGGCGTAGCGGTAGTGAACACGGCCGCTACGCAGGAGGCGCGGGTTCGATCCCCGCTCAGTGCAAATATTTGTGTTCATGAAATATGGGTATTTGCATTGGTCTGGTCGTGTCTCGGAGAGCACGTTAAGCCGTCGGTCCCGGTTGCCAAAAGAACATCTATGGCAGTCGTTACGGGTACTTGGAGCCCTCAAAAATCCAAAAACAACGGTCTAACTGCAAAGTTTCGATATCGCCTAATGTTAACATTGGGTAGTGGAGGTCAGATGACAATCGCTTCACGGAAAATATCGAGGTCTAGCCAATTTCGTAGTTAAGACTGATAAAGCGGACCCCAGACTCCGAGCTGAAAAAGCTTCGGATGCGACTGGGAATTAACGCTAAGAGGAAGAAGATAGAGCGCGTATCGTCGGTTGCGCCGGGCGTAGGCACGGGTATGAACAGTACCGAGGCAGATGCTTATTATACTAGGTGATTTTATAGTCGTCTCGGATAAAAAGATTTTAGGCACAGTTTCGATAGCAAAAGAGTCTGGAAGTATTATTTTGGCGAAAAAGAACTTTTTTTTACAACCCCCATACAGTATGCCTTTCAACTGCAGGTACATTATTCCCATAAATTATAAAAAAAAAGTTTTTTTTCCGCCAACTTATGCTGGGCTGGGAATTGAACCCGTTGATTTTGTCTTTGTTTGTTTGTCCCAGCTAGGATTATTGGTTTTTCAAAAATCTAATGATGGGGTTTTAAGTTTCATCAAAATCGGGCTCGTGACTCCTTTGAGCCTTTTTCGCTATTCCTTATAGTTTCGAATTTGGCCATGCAATCCCTTTTGCAAAATTCATCCTGTATATTCATAAACTCTTTATAAAATCGCAGACTGTTATAACTGACAGAACTGTTATAAAATCGCAGAGGAAGCTCTCTAATAAGCTCCTGGAAACCGCTATCGTTTCCTTTCGACTTCCGTCTGAATATCCGCATCGATTCCGCTAAGTACCACTACATCATTCAATGGTATTCAAAGATATTGGCGTTTGCTCAATAACTGTATATTTTAAAATGACAGTTGTATAATTTTTTAATTAAATTTATTATCGTACAAACCACTAAAAGCATCTGATGAGGCCATCAAGCTGAGTGCCACCATTGTAACATGGTACATGTCTGTTATGGTGACCCTTTTTCCTAAGACATTGCCTTCAGCTTACGATCAGGCGAGGTGAAGTCAAATAGACGTCCTATATAAAAAAGACCCGAGTTCTTTAAACAGGCCATAAAAAAGCATCTGACTAGACCGTGAAGTTGAGAGCCATTGTAGAATTATTGGTGTCTTTATTGGTGAGCCTCATGCCTTAGATTTTACCTTTAGCTTATCAAGAGGTGAGATGAAGTCATTTTTTATACCACTTAGGTAGCAAACAAGCACACGGCTCACCTGATGGAAGACAAACTAGGGGCGTCACACTTGTCGTTGTCGTGACAATAATAAACAGCAATAGGATTCCGTTTTTTATCCTTTGGGTACAAAAACCAAAAACAGCCGATGTAGTGAGTGGTTAAACTCGCGCTCCGAGAATCCCGTACAGAGTTTGGATTCACATGCGTGAAACCAATTTTCTCTTAGAAGTTTAATTTTTGCACAGTTTCAAGACGTTGTAGGCCTGAGTATGTGGTCTAAATTTCAACTTGTTACCTCCACGCATTCCGGGGAAAAATGTCCTGACAGACAGACGTATACAAGTTCCCTTTTTTTCCTCTTGAGGTACACTCGCCCATAGGCCACGGTAATCTCTTACCATCAGAAGAGCCGTGTGCTTGTCTGCGACCTAAGTAGTATAAAAAAAACGGAACCCAAAAAAATTTGCACCATAAACAGAATAACAATTAGTAAGAAAGAAATACACGCTCGGTTTTCATACGCGAGATCTTCCCAACTTTATGTTTAAATTATGACTGTTAAAACCACGAAAGATTACCCCATGCCTGTCGAACCTTAACTGTCTTAATGTCATGTAAAGGGGCCATTACCCCGCTGAGAGGCTGTGACGTAAGACGTGGCGTGTAGCTTGCTCATGACGAGAGGACTATTACGTACTACTCCACTTTGATCCCTCACTTTTATATCGTGAGGGCACTTACCCCACATGCAAACTTTTACTCACTGCCCTATTTTAGGTCAGTTTTTCATTTGGATATAGTATTTTTTGAGTTTTTACAAATTGAAGAATACTTACATACATATGCGCCTGTAGTTTAAAGTGCAAACTTTTTAATTCCATTTAGGTAGCAGACAAGCACACAAACCATCTAATGAGAAATGGTTACCCTGGCCTATGGACGTATGCAACACCAAACAAATGTATGGGATTTGACGTTTGACGTCGTATACGTCAAATCCCATAAAGTCATTCTATTCTACAATACGACTAAGTACTACACTATGCTACACTCGTACCGCCGACCGTGTAGGAACCTTCTAATGCCCTTCTTGAAGAACCCCATATTGTAGTTTTTACAATATGGGGTTCAAGTGCTTTATTCAATATGTGTAGCAGGTTTCACCAAGCGCCATCAATCTCCAATATAAACAGCCATATTGTAGTCGGAAAAACCACAGTAGGGACTTCATTTCATAGCATAAGCGTGCGTGCATTTCCCTGCCTTTGGCAAGCGGTGCGATGATAACAGATTACTCCAGCCCCCCTAGACAAGAGGCAATTCGTTGCTCGGCGTATGATGGAATAGAATGACAAATGTATAGGATTTGACGTTTTTGACATTCGTTGACGCCTGTCATATACGTCAAATTCCATACATTTGGCATTCTATTCCATCATACGCCAAGCAACGAATTGCCACTTGTCTAGAGGGGCAGGCAAGTATCCAATACGTCATTATATTTCCCCTCAGGATGAGCGATGTTTTACAGAACACTTTAACACGGACCAATAAAACATTCCTTAATTGAGATAACTGTTAACTGTTGTAAAACTAGCAAGTCGCTAGCCAATTAAAAGCCGGCCGTATTGAGTTACTCGCTAATTTACTAAAACGAACTTTGAAGTCGCTAATTGTTGCCTGAAACTACACTGGCACTTTACGATTGACGGAACGTTTTAGTCCGCAACTTTTTATAGTATTTTCCCATCTAGTAACACGCAAACGAGTAACACTGTTACTGGTTGGGACAAAAATTCTCAACGAGTCACAGGTGTTACTGGATGCAACATTTTTTTGTCCCAACGAGTCACAGGTGTTACTAGATACAACATTTTTTGTCCCAACTAGTAACAGGTGTTACTGGATGCAACATTTTATGTCCCAACGAGTTACAGGTGTTACTGGATGTAACATTTTTTGTCCCAACGAGTAACAGGTGTTACTGGATGCTACATCACACGGTTTCTTTAAAAACTGAACAGTTTACAAGCAGTAGTGATGTGCCCCGGCTTCACTCATGTACAATTTGATTTCCCGTTTTTTAAACGTACAATTTATTGTCCTTAGAGAAGAGAAAGTTGCTTATTCGTATAATATTTTTACGTGGCATTATACATACGTGAATCCATTCAAAAATTATCCGTGTGGTGATGGAGGAAGAATACAACCACCACCCCATCACATCCGAAGGGTGTTGTAAGAAACAACTAATGGAAAAATACGCAGACGATGTCACTGCGAGAGAAGGAAAACTAGAAATAAAATCCTTCACCCTTGGCCAGAAGTCGTCTGGTTTCAAATCCTAGACAGTTGTCAAGCCAAATGATCGATTTAGAAAGAGATAAGAGATTCGACCTCGGGCGGGACTCGAACTCGATGGACGGACGGGTGTCGGTAGATGGCTCCACCGTCGCCGTCGGAAGTCGGAAGTATAGAGGAATTTGGATTGGCTTCGTGCGGTCTCGGTGGCTTAGTGGTCAGAGCGTTCCCCCTGTAAGGGAAAGATCGCGGGATTGAGTGCCGCCCGAGGTCGAATCTCTTTTCTCTTTATAAATCGATTTGAATAGTTAGCATAAATGCTTTAAAATTTCATTCAAAAGCCAAATGATGTTGACGCCTAAATAAACTAAACACACACACAAAACTAAACAGCTAATTGTAGGCAATACGTCATTGATTCTAGGTATACGCAGCACATGCGCGTAGTTCATTGCGGCTTCTCAATGGTCCCCTTTATCCGTATCGGAGTTTAACAAGTAATGGATACGCTGTATCTGCTGCATGCGTCTGCAGTTGTCGTATGCGGTCGGCTTCGGAATCATACCTTTATTTAACTTCTTTATTTCTTGTATTGTGTATCTTAAACGTCTAATAATAAAATATTTCTCTTTCTGTCTTTTAGTTTCGCACTATCAGTATGATTGTGTACAAACAAGCTTCCTTTATCGCCTGCCTACTGAACAGTATCCAATAAGTGCCAAGAATAGCCGCGGTTGTACACATAACCTTACAATTGAATTTTAAATGAGACTTGCATTCCTTTCGAAAGAATAACCAGTGTTAGTCCAACCGCTGCCATGCGAAAAAAGATCTTAACGCTCAATGAATAAGAGAGGGTAATAGATCAGAGTATATTGGAGATCAGCTTTGTAGGCAAAGCGGGGAAATAGGGAGAATGTTCTGAAAGCAATGCACCGACTTGAAGTATTTTATAAGTAACATTGTAGGAAAAAAATATCGAGGGGCTGTCCATTAATTGCGTGAGGCTCAACAGGGGGGGGGGGGGGGGGTACGGATAAGTCACAAACTATCACCAGCCCCTCTAGACAAGTGACAATTCGTTGCTCGGCGTATGATGGAATAGAATGCCAAATGTATGGGGTTTGACGTATATTACAGGCGTCAACGAATGTCAAAAACGTCAAATCCCATACATTTGTCATTCTATTCCATCATACGCCGAGCAACGAATTGCCACTTATCTAGGGGGGCAGGGGAAGATAGAGGTATTTTGAGATATCACGTGTATTAATTTTCGCTGATAACGCGCGATTTCTTGCCACGATATGCTTACTTTCCTAGTATTGAATAGTAATTAAAAAATACACGTACTTAACAAAAAAAAGTACCTACCTCTTTCCTGGTACTTTACTTTCATTCGAATGTTAGATCGTAGCATTCGTAGCCCACTGTACCTACATACTAAGTAATTTAATTAATGAAACCTACTAAGTAATTTAACTATGGCAATAAAACCACTTTTTAACGGATTCTATTACGATTTATCTATATATATAAAAATCAATGCCACTTTTCGTTGTTAGTTTATAACTCAAGAACGGCTGAACCGATTTGGCTAATTTTAGTCTTGAAATAATCGTGGATGCCCAGGGAAGGTTTAAAGGGTGAGAAAATAGGTGCAGCGGGAACGGGATCAAAAATTCACGCGCGCTAAAAAAAATTTGGCGGTACGAAGTTCGCCGTGACAGCTAGCTTGTTATAATTTACTTTTGACCCGACGTCGGCTAATTTTCAGCAGCAATGGTCGCGGTCACCACATCATGATTTTATTGAGGTTTTATTTCAATTAATGATATTCAACTTCAGAAAGTAACTATAATTTAACTATACCAGACAAATTAGCAAACTATTCACAAGAATATTTCTCAGATACTTGCAACAACTTGATTAGTTACGCTCAATTAACGCTAACAGAATCGTGTTTAGCGCTAATAACGTTTTGTGGGTTAATCTTCCTTTCACAAGAAAGTTACTAACTACAGAAACTTTTGTAAATGCCTTCAGTAAAGGTGTTTAACTGTCTAGCCTTTTCCTTAATAAGGAGTCATCAAACAACTGTTTTTATTATCTTGAAATAAATAAATGTTGTTAGTCTAGTTTAGTCTAGACGTACGTTTAATGAAGGTACTTTTTATACCACTTAGGTGGCAGATAAGCACACGGCCCATGCTGTAAAGTGGTTACCGTGGCCTATGGACGAGTGCAACACCAGGGGAGTCACACTCGTGCTGCCGACCTTGTAAGAACAGAGAGATCCTGTGCTGTCAGCACAGAAGATATTCAAGACAAGCCTTTGGTCTTCCCATTTACAGCACAAAATCTCTCTAGTGAGCTCTACCTACCCTACTCACCACCAGGAACAACACCACATGAGGTCATCCATACTAATATTATAAATGCGAAAGTAACTCTGTCTGTCTGTCTGTCTGTCTGCCTGTATGTCTGTCTGTCTGTCTGTCTGTCTCGCTTTTACGACTAAACCGCTGAACCGATTTTGATGAAATTTGATATAGGGGTAGATTAGACCTTGAGAAAGGACATAGGCTATGTTTGGTCGCGATAACCGACATCCACGCGGGCGGAGCCGCGGGCAAAAGCTAGTATTGAATAAATTACTTGTATTTTTCCACAATTATTTATTTATTTGAACCTTACCGGTTTTACTAAGGTTCAAATAAATAAATAATTGTGGAAAAGTACAAGTGATTTATTCAATATGTGTAGCAAGTTCCACCAAGTGCCATCAATCTCCAGTATAAACCACATGAGGTTATAATGGTCGCGGTATTCTGTAGGGCGGACTTTCCCAGTCGGACTGCTCAATTGAGATGGAAGTACCGTCGTGTCCAACCTCTTCCAACTCCTCCTTTGTTGTTGCAAGCTGAGTGTCACCATTGTGACATGGTATGTGTCTGTAATGGTGGCCCTCTTTCCTGAGATTTTGCCTTCAGCTTACCATCAGGCGAGGTGAAGTCAAATTGACGCATCCTATATAAAAAAAAAGTTTTTGACCCCCAGTGATCTACCCATTTTTACCCGACTGCGCCAGCGAGAGGGTAATGTGTTTCGCGCGTATGTATGTATGTATGTATGTATGTGTCTTATGTATGTATGTAGTTTTTCTTGTTCCCTTCTACAGGCCTAACCCCTAGACGGATTTCGATGAATGGGGTCTTAAATGAAAGGTATTCATCTCCCGAGTGTCATAGGGTACATAAAATTCCAACAAAAACTATACGGTAGATTTTTGATGCTAAAATATGTATCGTCAAAAATTTTTTTTCATTCGAATTTATCGAGTAGGGTATCAAAATGAAGAGAATTACAAGGAGAATACAAAAATATATAGATGTCATATCTTAACTAAAAAGGTTAAAAAAAAATTAATTATTAAAAAATAAAAAAACCCGACTGCTGTCTAAAAGATCGAAACAAGCTTGATAGCAGGCGGTACCCATTAAATTTCTTTCGGTTTATGATTGGCAAATGGGTACCGCCTGCTATCAAGCTTGTTTCGATCTTTTAGACAGCAGTCGGGTTTTTTTTATTTTTTAATAATATTTTTTTTTGTTATAAGATTATTTGTTTCACGAGACAAAAGCGTTCGGCCTACTCACAGAAACTAGGTGGGAAACAATAGCCCGTACCGTTCAGTTTTCTCACTCACTTTGTTATTGAAACTTCAGACTCACATTGTTGTTAAATGAGCAACTTACTAAATAAGTTGTTCGCATTGAAAGCTCGGCTATGTAACTCTAAAACAAATAATTAATATCCCTGAATAATAAGCCAATGGTTCTCAAAGTGGGGGTACTTAGGCGTACCACTTCACATAGGGACGTAATGACAGTGGTCTTCAATCGATTTTTGGGTGGCGAGACGAAGCGTACAATATATCGAAGGCTTTTACTTGAAGTGGTGAAATTCCTTTTATTCTCTGCGTCGACATATTTATATGGGTGTAGGTTTTTATGTCTGGTAAATAAGTACAAGAATCGACTAACCATTGAATATGAATTAATATCGAAATATACGCAATCGTTGACTTCATTTTAACATAATAACAAACCCACTCATTGCATTATTCCCTTTTAGACATGTGGCAATTCATTTTTTTTATACATGGTCTGTCAATTGACTGCATCGTGCTAGATGGTAAAAAGCTGAAGTGCAGTCCAAAAGATACCGACCACCATTTCTGACGATGTTGGCCTTAAAATGTTATGTAATTTATAATAGAATTATGAATATATGTGTATGCGATTGACACTTATTTTGACGTTTATTACGGTCGTCAATATTATGTCAATTCTATTGGATTTTGATTTGATTGAAGGACTGTTTTGTATTTTCTTTTTTTATAAAATATCTATTGCTAAAATACTAGGTATTTTACCTATAGGTATTTTACTTGTATGTGTACTTCTATTATCAATAGTCAATTTTCGAAAAGGAATTTACTGCTGTTCCAAAAATTGAATAGGGGGGACGTGAAGCCAAAGTTTGAGAAACACTGGTTTAAGTTACAAAATCAATTAGTCGTACTGTGTAAAGGCGTGGGCTACCTATCCGGAGTGAAGCCATTCAGCGAAACCAATCGCCAAAACTGAAACTTTTGTCTCGTTTGCAAAATGGCGATTGGAAAATTACTGTGGGTGTATATTTTGACACTCATATTGTGCTCTTTTTTTTTCTATTTTTCTTCTTAATGGCTTCTGCAGCAAATCGCCACAATTTCGCCAATGTCAAGAAAACTGTAAATGTTTATAAAATCATTAATAACGAGACGCCAGTTTATGTGTCTACGTGTCTATAATGGTGATCTTCTTTTCCGAGACTTTGCCTTCAGCTTACCATCAGGCGAGGCGAAGTCAAATTGACGTGTTCTATATAAAAAAATGTGCCCAAACCGAATAAACGAAATTGATTCTTGATTGACAATAAGAAACGTCACCTTGACAGCTCGCTGACAGATGTGAAAAAAAAATACATACATACGTATAATCACGCCTTCATCCCCTCTGCTTAACCCTCCAGGGATAACACCCACATTTCACCAATCATTGTATTAGGACCCACGTAACAGGGGGTGAACTTATTGCCATATTTCGGGCACTATTGTTGACTCGAGCGGTGCATCTGAGGCTGAGAAAAAGAATTACTGAACAACAAAATACCGCTCCCGCCAAATAAATTATTGCTAGCATTTCGTTTTCAAACGAGATCCTCATTCGATTTGTAACGCCGAAAGGGATTCATCTTATCTTTACTCAAATGTATTTAATAGCCGGCGGTAGGAATTATATTACATGGAAAAAGGTATAAGGTAAACGTCCGTAATTCCGACAGTGTCCGAGAACTCGTCATTTTTTTTTAAAACCTTAATATATTTTTTATATGAACATTATGGTGCATTTTTCTAGTAGTCATGTATTTTCGGTAGCATTATGTATAAAATAAACAACAACAGTAATTACGAAAGATCATAACAATAGAGATATCCGACTGCAAAGTTGTGCTCTTTGCAAAATTTCAAAATCGGCCAAATTCAGTAGCTGAATCGGGGTCCTGTGTAGTCAAACAACTTATTGTAGTATGCCGAATTTGGAGATACTACAGTAAGTTTAGTTATTTGACATTGAAGACCGATAAATTATCTACCAAAATAACCTATTATTTGTGGTTAATTTAATGTTTATGTTATTATTTTTTCCTGTGACATTTATTGGTTCATCGTAAAGCCAACTTGCCCCAATACCCGTCAAAAATTTGACGGTTTCTGGGACACGCACCTAAATCCGTCATCCTATACATTATACTAGTGTTTTTGGTTCTATTTAAACATTTGATAATTATGTTACACTGTTAAGATATAAAAAGGGGTGTATTTTTCGGAATTGGACAGAATAGATTATACTAGTATTTTTTGGTTCTATTTAAACATTTGATAATTATGTTACTGTTAAAATAGATAAAGAGGTTTTTTTTCGGCATTTTTTTCCGTGTAATTATGTATTGTGTCTAATTATTTATTGTGTCTAATAAACCCAAATGGTATTGTAGGCTCCCCAAGAAACCTTGGTAGAAATTGGTTACCTACCACACAGCAAGCGGTCACACGAACGAGTGTGGAGGTTACCTCCCCCTCTGTTTAGAAAGGCGCCCGTGTTCTCAGGATTACTTCTGCTAGGGCAACAGGCAGCTCTACCCTTCCTGGATTTATCGTTAAATCTTGGTTACAACTGAGGCTTTCACCTCGGAACCCGAGGTTCGCTTGCTCTTGTTCTCTGAAGATGGAGTTAGAAGGTGGCCATAGGAACTCTTAAACTAAACAAGACAAACTTATCGAGTCTGGGTTCATTTGTTTTGTCTTAACATACTCTCTTGTATTACATGGTATTCAGGGTTTGAAGACGGAGTTAGAAGGTGGCCATGGGAACTCCTAAACTTAACAAGATAAACCTATCGAGTATTGGTTCATTCGTTTTGTCTTTACATAATCTTTGATATTACATGCTATCCAGGGTCTGAAGATGGAGTCAGAAGGTGGCCATAGGAACTCCTAAAATAAACAAGATAAAGCTATCGAGTTTGGGCTCATTTGTTTTGTCTTAACAAACTCTTGTAGTAATACATGATATTCAGGGTTTGAAAATAAAAATGGCGGTAGGGGTCATGGGAATTTCTGAACTAAACAAAATAGAATAGTTGATTAGTAGATTGAGTTGTATTTGGGTTCGTTAAGCCTGCTTATCAAGACCTGCCGGTCTTGATAAGCAGTCAGTCAGACACTCCTGCACCAACCCGTTGCCCTTGAAGACTGGAGTTAGGATACTCAGTCTACATTGGACTGGGATGTTCCCAGTGAGGAGAAGGTAGATGAAGAGACGGCTACGACGGCTTTCTAATTCCTTATGCATCTGGTCTGCACTGCAGGCGCCACCAGCGGCAATGCTGGGTTCACGATATGGACTTCGCTTGTTCAACAGCTCGTGCTCGCCTTCAAACTGGTGGTACACCTGGTGGTGGTTGTGTAACAGGTTACAACACAGGGATTTAAACACAGCGGAATATATACTGTATAACTTTCTGTTGTATAACTTTCTACCCCTCAGGTAAAGATCAGGGCTTAATAAAGTCCTCTTTAAAAAGTGGCAAGTGTCCAATCTCCCGAAGAATCTTTAAATTGGCGCGTTCCAGGGCCAAAGC
This sequence comes from Eilema depressum, assembly GCA_914767945.1. NCBI lineage: Eukaryota > Metazoa > Arthropoda > Insecta > Lepidoptera > Erebidae > Eilema > Eilema depressum. The sequence continues at coordinate 17,876,776 of OU612027.1, forward strand.
GGAGCAGCCCCTATCCAAGTGTCGCTGCATTAAAGACCCTGGGGGCAATCTCTTATACGAAGGCAAGGAATCGGGGCAGGACTGAGGCAGTTACCGCGGTATAAAGGTAATGTCTAACACCATGAAGCCTCTACCAGAGGATAATCGATTCCCGATGAGTTTCGTCCCGGGCCCGAAACCATAGATCCGGCGTTCGCCTTAAGAATTGTGGCGGAGAATTACAGGGCGAAGAATACGCCTCTGCACTCTGTACTCTGCACATGTTCTTCGCATCTGCTCCTTCTGGACTGTGTGATTACACTACCAAGTGTTCTTGTCACACTTCCTTCTCTTAGACATGCCTAGCAAAACCTTCACCGCTTCAAGGATAGTTGCCTGAAACTTGTCCAAACAGTTCACTTTCAGCATCAGCACTAGGACCAAAAGCTGAGAAGCACTTTTAAGACGTTATCAAGCAGTCACTATCCGATTTGGCGTTTGTAGCACTTCATATTATCGTTTCTTTGCTTCACACAGAGATCCATTACCAGGAGACAATATTGTGACTTGTGACTTTCTCCGGGTATCATCTTCCAGTTGGCCACTTTGCGACAGTTGTTCTGATTTCTTTTTGAACGAGTTCACGAAGGCAAAATGGACAGCTGGACACGTTGGAAGGATAAACTCATCCGATAGGACTATTAAGGTCACCACTCACAACCCAAATAATTTTCCTATATTTAAAATACCAAGGAGGTGACGCGCTCGGTGATGCACATCTCCACAGGCCACGATAACCACTTTCCATTAGGTGGACCGTGTGCTCGTCTGCCACTTATTTGGTATTAAAAAAAAAACCATCTTTGAAAATTCGTTACACATAGTAGTCTAACACACTACCAATACGCCACGGAGGTCGCTCTGAATCCCAAGGCTATATTAATGAGTTTTTAGCCATATCCAATAAACCGGCATTTGCTGCCTTAACTAAGTCTCCTGCAAGAACGCCACGGCCACTCTCCGCTTGGAGAGTATATTAGCTAAATCTCATGCGCGACTGGTCAGCTTGCCAATCTAGGTAGCGACGAGGATTTTTAATGTTATCCATCTTAGGCGTAGTTTGATATGCTTATCCCATTCGAGACTCGCTAGCCCTTGCCCACTTGTGACAGGAGTCAGATGAAGCTCCTGAGGCTCCGCCCTGTCCATAGTGTCCATGGCATAATATTTACAAGTCCTTATTATATTTTTATTTAACTTTCGCGGGAGCGGCTACCATCTGATATCTAATTACCTAATGTTGATTAAATAAAACGTTTGAATGAAATTTTGAAGCATTTGTTATGCTAATTATGCAAATCGATATATAAAGAGAAAAGAGAATCGACCACGGGCGGGGTTCGAGTCCGGCGGAGGTCGATTCTCTTTTCTCTTTATAAATCGATTCAAATAAAACGTATTTAATTTATAGGCAATGATAACTCTATTATTATTATATTACTTACATGTTATTGCATTGAAATAAATGTATTTGTTTATTACTAAAGCCCTGTATTTTTCTTTCCGTGTACTGAGTTCATAAAAAATAACGTTTATTTTGAGCTTTACGTTTATGGACAGAGAGTTCATGTTAGCCTGACAAATTGACGACTACTGGGACAAAATGACGATTACTGCGGCACAAGTGTCGGAAATAGGAGCAAATGGTCATTTTTTACAATTAATTTTGTATAAATTATTCCAGATTTCATTAGTTATCAAATATATTATTTTCCAAAAGCCTATTAAATTCTTAACAACCCAGTATTTTTCTTTTTCTTCTAAGGTGAATACTTTTTGAATAGGAGTACGGCAAACTCGGTTTAGTGCGAAATGTGTCGTATATTGGGACGTTTACCTTAATGGACGGTTTTCAAAACAAATGTAATATCGCTACTTTAATCTACTCTACCATGGTGAATGTTCTGATGAGCTCTTCCAATTAGTTCCACCCTCTTCTTTCCTATATAGGACAACACGTGCAGGACTTAGATGCGGTTCGGCGACTCCTTCTTCTGCCGCACCATTAAGACCTGGAATTCCTTACTACTACACGTGTTTCCCTCTTCCTACAGTCCCGAGTCCTTTAAGCGGGGCGTGAAAAAGCATCTGATAAGGCCGTCAAGCTGAGTGCCACCATTCATGATATGTGTCTATAATGGTGACCGTCTTTTCCGAGACTTTGTCTTCAGTTTACCATCAGGCACAGTGAAGTCAAATTGACGTGTCATATATGAAACATCGGACGAAAATTATGAAGAATCAAGCACCGACAATAAACTACTATTAAATGTATGTGCCAATGTTTGTTCGGGTCAAATCTTGCAACTCGATTTTGAAGCAGATATCCTCAATCGATTTTAATGAACATTTGCATACACATTTCCTCTGTTCCTCAATACATTTACATTACGAATTCGAATATTTTTTATGCTCGGGGCACTGAGTTCAGTAAAAATGTCAAGCAGAATAATGCCTTAGGTTATTTCGGCTTGGTCTTCATCCTTAAACAAACACTTGTATAAATAGCTACGACAAAATCCCACGTTCATCCAAACCGTTTTCAAAGGCCATTTAATCTCGATCAAATATGTTTTAACAGCATCACGTTATAGCTTAACTGCTAATAGACGTTTAAACGTTACGGTAACACCTATTGCTGTTAAATGGCTATTTTTATTTGGCTTTAAAATATATAGGTACCTACTATACATACATAATATTACTATCCTATATAAGTGAAAGTTTGTGAAGATTTATATATTTGCACTGGTCTGGATATTTCTATGTAGGTACCTACCTATAATATGTATTTATTTACCAACATAATATCTGACTGTTGATTGTAATGTACTGTTCTTCTATATGTACCACAAATAAAATATAATATACATTTAAGTACAAAATGAACAAAAAATAAATAAAAATAAAAGAACAAATTAATCCGCATATCTAAGTATGTTTATCCGCATTCTAGATGCCATCATACAAGCCAGTTGAGCTATGCTTACTTTGAGTCTAGATAGCATTGAGTAAAATTTCGTAAATTTATATACACCAGCACTTCGGTGAAGACTGGAAGACTATTGACAGTTCGAAATATTTTAAAGAAATAGACGAAAATAATGAAAATTTTGTAGAACAACTAGTATTTGTATAGTTTTATTTCAGACTAGCTGTTGCCCGCGGCTCCGCCCGCGTGGAATTCTGATCCCGTTCATCGCTGATATATAGCCTATATGTTATTCCAGGGTATAACCTATATACATACCAAATTTCAACCAAATCGGTCCAGCCGTTTATGCGTGAAAGAGTAACAAACATCCACACATCCATTCTCACAAACTTTCACATTTATAATATTAGTAAGATATATTATGCACAAGACATAAAGATTCAACAAAAAGCCAGCCCACAAATAACTTCCCACGCTTGTTTTAAGCTAGCCAAGTACCTGACTTATTAAAGACCATCCATTTCAAATGGCCTGGTCATCGTAGCGCTAACACGGTCTTTTTTAATAATCGTAGTCCATTTAACGTTTCTACACGAGCAGGCAAGCTTACTTTAGTGAATCTAGTGAACACACTTCGGAAGCTGTGACGATTTGTTTTAAGAGGTGAGACAATTTAGTAGGTCGGGAAATTTATATGTCTCACTTTAGTTTTGATATTTGTAACTTTTCATTCTTACTATATTTTGTGTAAACTAGGTAGGACCAAGGATGTAGACAAAGGTGGGGATCAGATGGCAATCACTTTACGGAAAATTTAAGCGTCGGTAGCTTAGTGGTTAAGGAGTCGGCCTTACGATCGAGAGGTCCCGGGTTCGAATCCTGGCCATTACACTACCGACGTGAACCCACTCCTAGCACAAGCAATTTAGCTTAGTTGGAGGGGTTACGGGGTTCTTAAAAAAAAAAAAAATTCGAAGTTCAGCCGCTTCGCAGTGGGACTGGAAAAAGCGGACCCCAACGTCCGAGGTGAAGGCCTCGATTGCAATCGGGATTAAAGTTATTCCGAAGTCGACCGCATACGACAACTGCAGATGCATGCAGCAGATACAGCGTGCCCATTACTTGTTAAACTCCGATACGGATAAAGGGGACCATTGAGAAGCCGCAATGAATTACGCGTATGTGCTGCGTGCGTCTGCAGTTGTCGTATGCGGTTACCTTCGGATAGATGCATCTCTCTAGGTATAGAGGGCCTAATAACATAAAGAGGATGATGATAGGTATAAAGGGGATTGGGTAATCTAGTATGGACAGTGGCGTTCTTAATTTTTTCAGCGGCCATAATTAATTTTGATACCACTTCATTGTACTGTGTTAAACACACGTACAAATGTCATTATTTTCATTGTAAGTAATATCGGAGCTGCGATATACAGGGTGGAACATTTCGACTTTACCTTGAAGGAAAGTACCCTCATACTAAAGATAGCGAATTTTACTTAAAGGAAACTTTACCTTATTTTTTAAAAGAAACAAAACTGCATTCAAAGACTTTTGAAAATGCCACACCCGGTAGTCGAACCGACTAATATTTTCAAAACCTTCTTTTTCATGGACTTCCTTTTATTTAATTTACCAAGTTTGTTAGAGAGATTTGATCCCTATGATCGACCCTATCGATTGACGTACTAAAAATACAGGGTGTTATTTTTTCGAATTGTAGTCGGTTCGATTATAAGGCGTGGTAAACGAGTTTTCAGCATTCCTTAAATGCAGTTCTGTTTCTTTTTTAAAAACATACTAAACTGTATACAAAGTTTTCTGAAAATGCCACACCCGGTAGTCGAACCGACTAAAATCTTCCTAAATCTTCTTAAATCTTCTATTTCATGGATTCCTTTTATTTAATTTACCAAGTTTGTTAGAGAGATTTGATCCTTATGATCGACCCTATCGATTGATGCAATAAAAATATAGGGTGTTATTTTTTCGAATTGTTCGATTATAGGGCGGGGCAAACGATTTTTCAGCATTCCTTAAATGCAGTGCTGTTTCTTTTTTAAAAACACACTAAACTGTATTCAAAGTTTTCTGAAAATGCCACACACGGTAGTCGAACCGGGTACGAGTCCGAGTACGAGACTCTTACTACCGGAGGTAGTTAATTTCATTCAAAGGAAACACTCTCTTATTTAAAAAAGAATACAAAGCTGCATTTAAGGAATTTCGAAAGATCGCTTGCCACGCCCTGTAATCGAACCGACTAAAATTCTAAAAAATAACACCCCATATTTTTATTACATCAATCGATAGGGTTAATCATAAAGATCTAATCTCTCTAACAAACTTGGTAAATTAAATGAAAGGAAATCCATGAAATAGAAGATTTAGAAAGATTTTATTCGGTTCGACTACTAGGTGTGGCATTTTCAGAAAACTTTGAATACAGTTTAGTGTGTTTTTGAAAAACAAACAGCCCAGCATTAAAGGAATGCTGAAAAATCATTTGCCACGCCTCATAATCGAACCGACTACAATTTGAAAAAATAACACCCTGTATTTTTATTGCATCAATCGATAGGGTCAATTATAAGGATCAAATCTCTTTAACAAACTTGGTAAATTAAATAAAAAAAAATCCATGAAATAGAAGATTTAGAAAGATTTTAGTCGGTTCGACTATCGGGTGTGGCATTTTCGGAAAACTTGGAATACAGTTTAGTATGTTTTTAGAAAAGAAATAGAACTGCATTTAAGGAATGCTGAAAAATCGTTTGCCCCGCCCTATAATCGAAGAATTCGAAAAAATAACACCCTATATTTTTATTGCATCAATCGATAGGGTCGATCATAAGGATCAAATCTCTCTAACAAACTTGGTAAATTAAATAAAAGAAATCCATGAAATAGAAGATTTAAGAAGATTTAGGAAGATTTTAGTCGGTTCGACTACCGGGTGTGGCATTTTCAGAAAACTTTGCATACAGTTTAGTATGTTTTTAAAAAAGAAACAGAACTGCATTTAAGGAATGCTGAAAACTCGTTTACCACGCCTTATAATCGAAACGACTACAATTCGAAAAAATAACACCCTGTATTTTTATTACATCAATCTATAGGGTCGATCATAAGGTTCAAATCTCTCCAACAAACTTGGTAAATTAAGTAAAAGGAAATCTATGAAATAGACGGTTATAGGAAGATTTTAGTCGGTTCGACTACCGGGTGTGGCATTTTCAGAAAACTATGAATGCAGTTTTGATTCTTTTTAAAAATAAGGGAATGTTTCTTTTCAGTGGAATTCGCTATCTTCAGTATTTAGAGTACTTCCATCTAAGTAAAGTTGAAAAATACCACCCTGTATAGCTAAGTCCCGATATAGTTTAGAGAAGTTTGCCCGTAGTAACTTTTGATCACTTTATACTGTACTTTCATATTATACCAATTTCATTGATGGCCGCTCAATTCCGACACGACGCCAACATTACCCAACCCCCTTTAATACCAAATTGTCGTTTAATCATAGGGTCAATTGTACAAAAAGTGTTTTTTTTAAGTACAATCAACAACAAAAGTTGATTAACACTAGAACATTTATAAATCAGTTTCTACGTAGCAATACTTTTACCAATAATAGAAATATTAACAGTTTTATAATCCCCAGATGATAGCGCTAAAATATTTCATATTTTATTAGCTTTTGCCCGCGGCTCCGCCCGCGTGGATGTCGGTTATCGCGACCAAACATAGCCTATGTCCTTTCTCAAGGTCTAACCTACCTCTATACCAAATTTCATCAAAATCGGTTCAGCGGTTTAGTCGTAAAAGTGAGACAGACAGACAGACAGACAGACAGACAGACAGACAGACAGACAGACAGACAGACAGAGTTACTTTCGCATTTATAATATTAGTAGGGATAAAAGGTTTAAGAGCTAACCTGATCAATAAATTAGAATTAGTTAAGCTACCTTTCTCTGTGTGTAGATACTGATTTTATGTACTTATTGTCTTATAATTTACATTATTAAGACTGTTAATTAGTGAACCCGGAACACCTTCCACCTGAGGGCTACAAAATTGTTACAGTAGTCTTTGTCTAAGATAAGAAAAGGCCTATTGTAAGTACCGGAAAATGAATCGGTCAACATTTCTGGGACCGCAATTCAATGCAATTGTTACTCCGAGATAGAAGGCTGGCTCTATTCACAAATGATCAAATTAAATTTTGAATCAAAAAGTGGATACTTTATGACAGTATTTTAACCATTGAGGTATGATTCCGTAGCTGACCGCATACGACAACTGCCAAAGCACACAGCAGATGCCCGTATTGCGGCTTCTCAATGGTCCCCTTTATCCATATGGGAGTTTAACAAGTAATGGGTACGCTGTATCTGCTGCATGCGTCTGTCGTTGTCGTATGCGGTCAGCTTCGAAATCATAATAATATATTTAGACCTTAAAACCCTTTGAATATTTAATAATTGAAGTAGGTAGGTAAAGAATGCGTTTATTCGTAGGGCACTTATAAAAATACATACGGAAATCTTACGTAATTACAGAAAACAAAAACAATAACATTTTTTTTTAATATCCCGAAAAAAATTACAACGAGCTTGTAAAAACCTTACCTTACTTACCTTATTTGAAAACCGTACCCAGAAAAAGTGTTTTTGTAATAAAAAGATGGTTTGGGATCAATTGAGAATAGTAGACTACACAAAAATGGGATCAATTAAGAATAAAATATAAATAAAGTGCTGTGGGATCAATAAGGAAGTAAAAGTGGGATCAAACAAGAATTTTCGAATTCGGGACAACTTTCGTGGGATCAATACGGAACAACCCCAAATTACGAGTAAACTGTTGTAGTTATCATATCTTTTTATTTTCATTTTTTTTGCACACAGTTTTTTCATAATTTGTTACGAAAAATTTGATTACTACTATTTTATGAACATAAGTAATCTACCGGGTAGCCGTAACAAGAAAACACGGTGATGTTCTCACCCAATCGTGGTCATATAAGCAACCTTTTAAGAGTTAAGGGTTTGTATAGGGTATGCAATTTAGAGCCGGCCTCTTGTGAAGGTAGGAAGGAGGTACCTACTCCTTATAAAACCAAAACTAACAACTGAAAATAAAGTTGCTTGTGATTAGTATGAGTTCTTACATACGCACGCACATATACGTCACGCCTGTTATCCCAGAAGGGTTAGGCAGATGTCAGTTAAATTAATAAAGAGACTGAGGAGTACAAAAAGTGTCAAAGAAAATATAAGAAATTATTCAAAATAAAAATAAGTACGTTGTGCTTGACTGTACGAGTTTTTTTTTATGTAGGTAATTTTAGTTCACCTCGCCTGACGGTAAGCTGTAGGCAAGGTCTCAGGAAAGAAGCTCGCCATTACGAAGTTACATTTTTCGATAAGATTTCGCATTTCGAGGGTAATCGAGAATGTATATCTGTATTTATCGATATACAATGTCCTTTTAATAACTTTCGAGGGAAAACAAGATTAGGGGGAATTTGGACTAATCCTAAATAAACATTGTGTCATGTCATCACGATCGTGTTGAAAAAATTAAACTATTTTTTATTTTTAAAGTCGGAACTCGACATAAGACTGGAGAGATAAAAAATAAACAAAACATAAAACGTAAACGAACTTCTAATTCATTTGTCAACCACATACTGTTTTTAAATTCGCAAAAAATATATTTTTTAAACTTCAACCCTCAAGTTTATAATAGGTTAAGTCCACAATTTCGTATTATCTGCGAGAATCTGCCCCGGGCATGCCCTATCTGCGATCTGTGCTTGTCGAAACCAGGTAAAAGGCGCGCTTCTACGTATTATACTTTTTAAAAGGTTTGTATATTTTTTTTTAATATTGCTTCGTCGAGCTAATGATTCGAAATCTAATTTGGAATAGGTATAAAAAAATTGTTTATTTCGGCTGTAAACTAAAAACTTCAGGGCCGCACCAGTCACGCAGCTAACTCCCCTGTTGTTACACTCGCCCATCCTATAGGTCACGGTAAGTAACCACTTTCCATCAGGTGGGCCGTATACTTGTCTGGTACTAAGGGGTATAAAAATGGGTCCTATGAGTAATGCCACATTTTCAAATAGATGATTTTAATTCGATAAAGTATTTCGATATTGGCAGTCACATAACGGCAAATATCGAAGTTCGTTCATTTCTAAGTCAGACTGAAAGCCCAAATGAGTTAGCGAAAGGCTCGAAGGATAATGAAATACAGAAGAAAGAACTGGCGTAAAACTAAACCAACTGTAACATGCCGGGTAATATGAACACATGCGTTCACGTTGGTCGTTCGGAATAAGTTTTCATCAAAATTATCATCCCAGCATAAACCGGGTTGTTCTGATTGATCCATAAATATGATTTGTTTCCTTGATCGAAATGATTACTTTGACGAGGTACTTGTTGGCATGTACAAAGACTCATGAACACTTAACTATGTATTTGTATCCTAATTGATTATTATCGTTTGTAATACTTGTAATAAGTTGCAGGATCTCTGGCACCCTAAACACAAGTTTAATCTTAACTTGGGTGCCAGACTTCATCAAATTATGGCGTTAACCTGTACTAACTCGTATTGTAATGTGTTCACTAGATTGTAAATATTGGAATAAATGAATTTTGAATTTTTTTGAAACCGAAGCAAGCTTATCTTAAGCGATATTTCAAGCGTTGGTGTGCTCTTCGCTCGTGTACAGGCGTTAGAGCAGCGATAAATATCTAGTAATTGCCTAGTATCATGTTGCGAGAAAAGTTTTATCGTTTATTCGCCGCTAATTATATTATAGTACGCTTGTCTGACCATTTGAGTTCCCCTGAGGCGCGTTTCTGCACGGATGGTTATAGACGATAATATTTCTGGACGGAATGTATTTTGTATCGTTTAGGTGGCTGTCTCTTGAAGTACCTACTCATAATATTATTTTAATCTTACTATACTATTTCTCGGTACAAATATCTTGGGATCGGACAACCGGTAACCAACAAGACAAGAGTTCGTATGAATGTCGGTAGATGGCTTCACCGTCGCCCTTAAGACGGTTGTATAGAGGAATTTAGATCGATTTAGTACGTGTCTCGGTGGCTTAGTGGTCAGAGCGTTCCCCCTGTAAGGAAAAGATCGCGGGTTCGAGTCCCGTCTGAGGTCGATTTTCTTTTCTCTTTTTTCTCTTTCTTAATCGATTTGAACAGTTAGCATAATACATGCTTCAAAATTTCATTCAACCATCAAGACAATCGAAAATAAGTTAAGTTGCGGTTTATGACGTATTTAATATATAAAAAAACTTACTGGATCGCGTTCAAACCAATTTTCCGTGGAAGTTTGCATGGCAATGTACAGTCAGCGTCAGAGAAAACAGACCCCCTCATGCTTTCATATCATTAACCCCCTTGTTAGTCCCTTTTCTCTGAAGCTTACTGTACATCACATATTTTTTTTAGATTTATCATTCTCTTATTTTAGAAGTTAGAGGGGGGAGGGACACATTTTTCCATTTTGGAAGTGTCTCTCGCGCAAACTATTCAGTTTAGAATAAAATGATGTTAAAAAGCTCAATAGCATTTTTAAAGACCTATCTATAGATACCCACGTATAGGTTAGATGAAAAAAAAAATTTTGAGTTTCAGTTCTAAGTAATCCCCAAAATTTAATGCTTTTTTTCTATTTGTGTGTGAAATTCCTAATGCGATTCACAGAATACATCTACTTACCAAGTTTCAACAGCATAGGCCTAATAGTTTCGGAGAAAAGTGGCTATGACATACGGACGGACAGACATACAGACGGACAGACATGACGAATCTATATGGGTTCCGTTTTTTGCCATTTGGCTACGGAACCCTAAAAATTCAGAATCGTTAATTTAACATACCTACTATAACTTTTTTAAATATCTCCAATGAACTTGCAGACAACGAATTTACTGTTTTATAATACTTAGTAAGTACAGATATTTCAATCGATACAAGATTGCAGCGTCGAAGGGCGAAATTTCCCTAAAAGGAAGCCGATGAAAAAAAAACCTTACCTTATAGAACACCCATGGCAATTTTGTGTGGAATTCTGGGCGTCCTGATTTCACATTACCTACTGAATTTCACTTACTAAAATTCAGATACTGATTTTCCGATTCTGAATTTTAGAATCATCTCTTCTTCTTCTTCTTCTTAATGGCTTCTGCAGCAAAAGAATAATCTCTACCACGGGTTCCCTTTGCAGAGCAAACCGGCAGTAATCGGGTTATAGGGACTCTTCGCCACCGCAAGATTGTCAATGTATCAATACTCCACCTTAAAAAGTAATATATTTTCAGGATACAAAGTCTAGTTGCCAGTGCGAGAGTACTGTTTTAATTATAAAAATACAACTACAAAAGTAGGTAAGTCTGTCCTGCAATTCGTTGCTAAGTGTTTCCTCGCCTGCAGTTAACGACTGGCGTGTGATGACAGTAAAAACTGACAACGTGACCTTCCTACGTAATATAACTAACTACCTCACTTACGTATAACTTCGGACAAGTATCTTGGACCTAAAATGTGCTCAAAATGTGCTCTATACGCGCAGTACACATTTCTTGGGTGTCCTTTGAGGATAGCACGGGATGCTACTGCGGTGGACGAACTCAAATTCACCAAGCATAGATTATTACAAAGCCAGAGCCTCATTTGTCTTGCGATTAGGTCCAACATACGTGTCCGGTATTATACTTAGTTTCAATTCAACTCTAATAGGTATACTAATATTATTAATTTGAAAGTTATTTTTTTGTTTCTTTAACGGTTGTTAACTTGCAATTAAAGTAGATACGCAATTTTATTGTTCTTACACTGCTTTTATTTAGCTTATGTCCGTCGCTCTGCCCGCGTGGACTACTGACGTGAAACAAGTCTATATTATTTTTATTTTCGACGTTTTGTAAGAGTCGTTCTAATGGTCTACTTACCCAGAATAAATTATTTTTTACTTTGATTTTGTGCTTCAGGGCTGTACTCGTAAAAAAGGTTACCAAAAGAAAGTTTAGATGGTTTCATTTCAATACACAGGTACTCAAACACACATAATTTATCAAAGGAATTTAAAAAATGTTGTTTTGTGTTTTTGACATTTTGTAAAAGTTAAAAAAAATTCAAACTTTATTTGATAAGTACCAAAGCGATTTTTCAGTTCATGTGTTACGCTTCCGGGGAAAAACATGTTTTACCGACTTGTGACGTCACTCGAGGTCGTGGCTTCGATTCTTAATCAGCGCATACATATATTAAATCTTTGGATCTCAAACCAAACTTATCTGCTGATTAACGGTAAGGTTCTGGTACAGACTTTCTTCTCGGGGCTCAGGGGTCAGACAGACGATAGTCGATACCGTAAAAACCTAGATCGTCAGAAAGAATAGGAGGCGAAAGGGTTGTGGAGGTCAGAGGGAACACGGCACCCCTGGGTCGGACAGGGTGCGAGGGGGCGAGGGGTATGTCTACGGTAATCTCACCTCCGGCAACCGACGGCTCACTGACAACGTGCGTTTTAGTCGGACATAACCTCCTCCACAGGCTTCGGTGAAAGGGGGTATCCGAGAGGTTGCACGATAAAAAAGCACTGATTAAATGAGCATGGAACAGTACCTCTAGTACCTACGAAAAACTATCGTAAATGTATCGAGAGAACAAAGCATTGTGATTGGCAAGTTTCACACGCACTCGGCTGGGGTGCGAGTTCGACCGGGGTGCAAGAGATATGTCTCAGACAATTTCACCTTCAGCGACCTACGACCCACAGACGGCGTGCGTTTTAGCCGGTTCAAGTTCGATATAACCTCCCTTGCCGGCTCTAGTAGCGCAAGGGAGGCGCACGATAAAGAAAAGCTTCATTCACACATAGGTTCACAGTAGGCAAACGGCCAATCGCAATGCTCCGTTCTCTCGATACGTTTAAGGTGATTACATACGTGAATGACTTTGACCATACAAATGCTCAAGGTCATTTGCTCATATTTGAACCGTAAAAATCAGTAAAACCAATTTTAATAGATAACTTTATAGGTGACGATTACAAACTAAGAAGGTCACGTCATGTTAATACACTTATTTAACATATATGTAAAATTTTAGATTCATCATCATCATCATCATCATTTCAGCCATAGGAAGTCCACTGCTGGAAATTTTAGATTCTTTGGATACATATTGTAATATTTGGTTTCATAAGAAAGAGTAGAGTGATGTTCAGAGCCTCTTTTCAACTATTTCCTAATTTTTTATTTAATTTATGAAAAGAAGAAGTTACTCTGTATATCCTGTAGTATCTAGGTATGTAAATTCCAGATCTGTAGGTTTCATAGTTAATAAGAAAAACGGTTTCGAAAACACCGATTTTTCGATGCTATCTGATTCGGGGCCTTAAGAAAAGCTTCATTCACACGTAGGTTCACGGTAGGCAAACAGCCAACCGCAATACTCCGTTCCCTCGATACGTCTAAGAGTTTTTTTACAGTACACACGCAGCCAGCGGACGGCCTGAGATACATGGAAGTCTTGCAAGACCGTTAAGTCTTTTCAAGAGGGGTGACAAAGCACAGACTCATCTCGGCACACAATATAATTACGCACGTGTTCTATCTCACTGCGGGTGACGCAGATCTCAGACACTATGCTTGCCTAACAAGGCAAGCAAAGCAAATATATTATCCACCCTGGCACTCATTTCTTCATAAGTAAATTATAACTAACTAATAAGTTATATCACAACACAATCGTCAGGGCAATTTTCCCGTTGAGTTGCTTGAAACCGAAGTTTATTTTATGATTCTTGATTTGTTATTCTAGAGCGACTGCCTTTCGACCTCCCACCCTGAGTTGTGGTTACTGGTCAACCACTGACACATTGTGCATTCTAAATTGTACCTAATTATGCCGTAAATTATAATTAATTAGAATTTGAGAAAGTCCACTTCCAGGACGGGATTTGAACCTGTGACCAGTCTCTTTAGGGGATACTCTGGCCCACTGAGCTACCGGTACCGTAGATTCATAGGATATGCAGAACAAATGCTACAAAATTTTATCAATCATTCACCTATGACGTCATTGTTCACTAAGTTATCAGAATTCGATGATACTAATTTTTTCATACAAAAAAATTAACACCATTTTCTCTTAATTTTTTAAACTTTACCCAGACCCAACGGAACAAAACATAGACACACAAGATGTAAAAGCTTATTTTCTCATACATGCGTTTTTTTTTAGTTGTCTTATACCATTTTACGCTTATCTGAATTACAGGGAATCGCAGCTTCCAATATGATAATATTATTATCTCGTGGTTTGAGGAAAACACACATCTGGCACGTGTGGTTCAATGACTCGAGGATATATTTTGCTGGGGAAATGGGGAAAATTACGAACGCGTTAACCAAGAAAGACTTATAATCGCACTCTTTTTATCATTTCGAATATTCTTTACAACGCTATATAAATGGTAAACAATCTACCTTAACCAAACTAAATGTAAACAAAGCAAAAAGTTAAGTCACTTGCAATCTCAATCTCATAACAATTACAATCTCAGTTGCTTGCATTTGTTTTTTTTTAGTTCGCAAGTGTTATGTCCATTATGATGTACATAAACCATTAAGTTATATACATCGGTTTACATTTTTTTTTGTAAAATAAGAGAATATAATATTTATTTTGATTTAGTCATCCTAATTTTTTTCCCTTGCCGAAGTTTGGCGAAAATAGGAACTACAGTTGTCACTGTCAAAGACCCACTGTTTTATAGCAAATTAAAGATAATTTACCACGATTTGATATTATTTAAGGCAAAGTTCAGTTCACGGGATTGTTAGTTTTAATATACATAAGCGTATCAGAATCTACAGATTAAAATTCTTTTTAAAATTCAGACCAAACAAACTCTTTTAAAAACTGCCTTCGTTCGTACATCCTATTTTCTATTCGCACTGCGTAAGCGTTATATTGTACAGACTTGGATCGTCAGACATTCTCATCTGCATATTAATAACTATTACTTGTGTATCAAAAAGGTAGTAATAGACCTTAAGTAGACAGTTTACAATGAGGAAATTATCTCGTTAACATTCTAGAGAATAAAGCCTCGAACACACAGGTGAGTTAGTATCGGTCCATAATGTAATTATTATATACATACATACAATTATGTAATTTGAAAACAACAATTTGACATCGTCAATGTCAAAGTCATACTACAAAAACTTTTCAAACCTTGTTTTAAGAATTAGTACAATTCTCGCACAAGAAACATATACAAAGTTGAATCCACCACAAGGGTTGGACATAAAACTTGTAAAACATCGCCACTTCTAATTTCCCTAGCGGCAGACATCTTTAAAAATGTACCAAAACTTACCATGTTTCGATACTTAAATTTAATATGAAATGCCAGCTCTGTCTCCGGACCAAGCATTAGATAACGGGTTTACCGGCCTGACTTGAAGTCACGATAATATAAACAAGACGAAATACCTTTAAATGGAGACTTGCCTTTCGTGATTCAAACAGTTCCATGGTTCCAAAAATAAGTCGAATTAATTATGGAGGAGTTGTAGTAGACAAATTTTACTCCGAGGAGCAAACTTTGGATTCTACCGAAATCTATGAGGCCCTATTCAGCCCCCCTAGACAAGTGGCAATTCGTTGCTCGGCGTATGATGGAATAGAATGACAAAAATGTATAGGATTTGATGTTTTTGACATTCGTTGACGCCTGTCATATACGTCAAATCCCATACATTTGGCATTCTATTTATTATTAGATTCACGAATTGCCACTTGTCTAGAAGGGGCAGTTACGTTACGTTTTCAATACGCATGATTTCAATTCGATTAGATGGAAAAGTGTAAAAAAGATTTTCGTATTGTCAATTGTTCGGTGTACGTCAGATTCTAGATTGCACAGATTCTTTATTCGGCAGATTCCCAACTGGGCAGATTCGTGGATTGGGCAGATTCTTGAACTAGACGGATTTATTACACGACTTATTGCGTTTTCAATTAGATTATGAAACTTTACTTTTATAAGATCACACGTTTTAAAAACGTAATTCAATTGGATCTCGTTGAGGAATCTCTTTTACGTGATACATTAAATTACAAAATAACCTTTATATCGCAAGAAGTTATCAATTAAAAAGAAAACACCAATACAGTATCCTTACTCTCCCTAATAAAAAGCAAACAAAAAGATCCTGTTTAAGGTGATTACATACGCGAATGACTTTGACCATACAAATGCTCAAGGTCATTCGCTCGTTTTTCAGCCGTAAAAATCAGTAAAACTAATTTTAATAGATAATTTTATAGGGGACGATTAAAAACTAAGAAGGTCACGTCATGCTAATACACTCATTTAACATATATCTGTAATTTAGATTATTTGGATACATATTGTAGAAAATATTTGGTTTCATAAGAAAGAGTAGAGTGATGTTCAGAGCCTCTTTTCAACTATTTCTTTCTTTTTATTGAATTTATGAAAAGGTGAAGTTACTCTGTATATCCTGTAGTATGCAGGGATGTAAATTCCAGATCTTTAGGTTTTATAGTTAAAAAGAAAAACGGTTTCCAAAATACCGATCTTTCGATGCTAATCTGATTCGGGGCCTTAACATGATTTCGCAAAATTTGTGGACGGAAATTTTGTACGTAATAAATCTCTAATAACCATGCATTTGTTCCCTTATAATGTGTACTTACTGCGTTGTTAATTATAATATACATATATTATAGATAATACATGTTTCTGTCTGTTGTGTTTTGAATATGTGGATCAGGGTTATTAGCCGACCGCTAATTAGGCTCTGATTAAACCCTAAAACAGAATCAGTCATGTTCTTTTGTTGTGTACGTTAGAATATACAAAGTTATTTTTTTCGAAGGAGAAAAGTCGTCATCGGTATTAGATTAGCACATTCCAAGTTGCTGATCAACTTGACTCTAGAACTTTACAAAAAAAAATAAACAAAAATTAAAAAAATATATATATACTAGCGGACCGGACAGACGTTGTCCTGTATGATTTTTTTTTGTGAATTGCAACCATCCAGGGTGCCACCCATACGCATACAAAGAAAATCATTCAAATCGGTCCAGCCGTTTAGGAGGAGTTTAGTGACGTACACACGTACAGCAGAATTATATAGATACTAGCCTTCCGCCCGCGGCGCGTGCATCTCGGTTAACGCGACCTTTGCTCATATCTTCGGTTCTACTCAACCGATTGCGATCAAACAAACGTAAGATTTTAAGTCTGAGTAAGCCCTTTCTAACAAAAAAACCGCATCGAAATCCGTTCAGTAGTTTTTGCATCCATCGCGGACAAACAGACAAACAGACAGATACCGATACAGATACTTGGAATTCGGGAGAGAAATTATTAAAAAAATGTAACGACCATTTTATCCCTATTCAACCTTTGATCCCTATTCACCCCATTTTACGGTACTTCAATAATTTATTGATTTATTTCAATTAAAAGATTGTTTACTCTTCTTGGCCATGTGTGCCTTGATGATATTTATACACAAATACATACAATCACGCCTTTATCCCCGGAGGGTTAGGCAGAAGCGAATTAACACCCACATTTCACCAATCATTGTATTAGTTAGGTCCCACGTAATAGGGGGTGAGCCTATTGCCGTATTCCGGGCACTGTTGTTGACACGAGCCATGTATCTGAGACTGAGTCTGGGCTGTATATTGTATATATCTGCTTGTTGTTAAACAGCCCTATTCCTTAGTCGCCTTGTACGACACCGCAAGGGAGGAGATGGGGTGGCCTAAATTCTACTCTGCCGGGATATATAATATATGATATTATTATATATTATAATATAGTAAATAATTATAGATGAAGAACGAAGTTTAGTATCAAATTGTAGGTAATTGTAGGTTGAGGACAGTTGGTAGATCGCAAATAAAATGCTGAATAAACACTAATATCGGATGGAAATAAATCATTCAGTTTACGGACCGGCTCGGTGAACGAGTGACCGATGTAATTCACTCGAGACGCTGAGACTCGGTCGGTTATTACTTACATAGTTTCTTTATTCAGGGAATATTGACGCTTCGGCTTACACTATGAACTTATATTAAAGATTCAATTGATAGACCTTCAGCCTTCCTAGACACGTGGCAATTCAATGAAATTTTCAAGCATTTATTTTGCTAACTGTTCCAATCGATTAAGAAAGAAAACAGAGAATCGACCTCGGGCGGGACTCGAACCCGCGATCTTTCTCTTATAGGGGGAATGCTCTGACCACTAAGCCACCGAGACCCACACGTCTTTTTAGTATTCTACTAGCTGACCCCGCGAACTTCGTACTGCCTAAAAGTTGATCCGCTCGACCGATTTTGTGCAAACTTCACATAAACCATCTACTAAATAGTCCGAACAAAGCCTAAACATTTGATTTGGATAGGTGAGCCCGTTCTTGAGTTATAAAATTACAACGAAAAGTGGTATTGATTTATATATATATTGATGATGATGATTCTCCTAACAACAGATCACTTGTTTAGAGGGGTTGTAGATAACGACACAAATTTCCACGTCATTTGTACCAATATGGCGACTCTTCAGGGGTCTAATTATCTATTGACGACAAGGAAAATGAAAGTTATAGAGTTGGTACAGTGGTACCGGCGGCGGCCGAATTGCGGGGGTTGTTAGTTGCTTCGTATTTTTTTGCTAGACGATTTGTGTATGGCATTTAGTGTTTGGAAAGCATAGTGGCAGCATAAATACATCATCTGAATGAAAATTTCAACTATCACAGTTCATGCAATACAGGGTGACAGACAAACAGACGGACAGTGAAGTTGATTTTTTTATTAAATTTTAAAGCAATGTAAAGCGTTAGCGTAAAAATGTAAAGCAATGGTCGAGGGTTCAACTCTCCTTTGAGCATGACACGTTTTCCGATCTTAATGAGAGTGAAGTTTTAGGGTCAGCTCACACCGAGACGTGACGCGACGCAACGATGCACGCACATTTTAATAGAGCAACTTAAAATAGAATACGTTGCATCGTGTGTTCTGAATTCTCAAAATAAAATGTGTATCTTTTCGTGTTATAAATAAAGTATATTTTAAGTTGCTCGATTAAAATGTGCGCGCATCGTCGCTTCGCGTCGCGTCTCGGTGTGAGCTGACCCTTAGTTACAAGGTGCTGTTTTTAGCTTTTGGCCTACGCAAAGGCTAAAAACGGGAAAGGCTAAAACAACTAGAACCCTAATACATAATAGCTTATAAAAAGAGATGATTCAATTCTGCTAGTCGTAATTGGATGGAAATAGATTTTTGACTATGTACTGCATCGAACAAAACGACTTCAAATAGTTCAAATACGCGGTAACCATACTTAACGCGTATTTGAACTATTTGAAGTCGTTTTGTAGTAAGCTAATGTTGTTCTTTAAACACAGTGCATTTTATGGGATGTATGTAAATATGTCAACTTGTACCAAAGTCATACATTTTTTCATCTCGATTTAGAAAGAGAAAGAAGAATCGACCTCGGGCGGGCGGGATTTGGATTGGTTTCGTGCGGTTTCGGTAGCTGTGTGGTCAGAGCGTTCCCCTGTAAGGGAAAGAACGCAAGTTTGAGTCCCGCCCGAGGTCGATTCTCGTTTCTCTTTCTAAATCGATTTGAATAGTAAGCATAATAAAATAAATGCATCAAAATTGCATTCAATAGAATTCTTCCTCTTAGCGTTAATTCCCAGTCGCATCCGAAGCTTTCAGCTCGGAGTCTGGGGTCCGCTTTTACCAGTCTTAACTACGGATTGGCTAGACCTCGATATTTTCCGTGAAGCGATTGTCATCTGACCTCCACAACCCTATGTTCACATTAGGCGATATCGAAGCTTCGCAGCTAGACCGTTGTTTTTGGAATTTTTTAGGGCTCCAACTACCCGTAACGATTGCCATAGATGTTCTTATGGCAACCGGTACCGACGGCTTAACGTGCTCTCCGAGGCACGACCAGACCAATGCAAATACTCATATTTCATGCACACAAATATTTGCACTGAGCGGGGATCGAACCCGCGCCTCCTGCGTAGCGGCCGCATTCACTACCGTTACGCCACGGAGGCTGTCAATAGTCAATAGTCTGAATTATCAGCCATATATTATGTCTGTTAACACGAACGTTATTTATTACTAGACGCCATTGGCATTAGATATAGGTAATACAAAATTACAGTTCAGTACATTTCCCTGAAGAGTATTACATCAATATTTCATCAACATAATAAAATGCGAGTTTGTTGGCTCCTAGGGGAGCAGTTTAAGACATTATTTGATCAATTGCTATCTCTTTCAATATTTCGACGTGTAATTATCACTTCACTACATAATATTATAAAACAAAGTCGCTGTCGCTGTCTGTCCGTCCCTATGTATGCCTAAATCTTCAAAACTACGAAACGGATTTTGAAGCGGTTTTTTTTAATAGATAGAGTGATTCAAGAGGAAGGTTTATCTGTATAATACATGCATAATATTGTAGAGAAACACTGATAAATCCAGATCAGAATACCACGCGGGCGGAAAATATGGCGGTACGAAGTTCGCCGGGTCAGCTAGTAATGTATATTACAATATACATTTTAATTTTTCGTAAACAACATTGCTGAATGAAATGTTTCAAAATATTTTGGGTTGATATGCCACTGGAGTACAATAGGGCCACCCCATCTCTTCCTGTGGGTGTCGTAAAAGGCGACTAAGGGATAGGGCTGTTCTCCATTTGACAGTAAACAGGTACAGCCCATAACAAAGTGTCCGTTACACAGCTATAGCCTCGCCCTCTATTACGTGGGACCGAAAATATTAGTTGGCGAAATGTGGGTTTTAATACACCTCTGACTACCCCGTCGGGGCTATACAGGCGTGAGTATATGTATGTATGTAATATTGTTCATATTCATACTTTTTTGTCGTATACTATTGATGGAACTTTTGGTGATGGTAAAGCTTTTCTGTTTTTATCATCATCATCATCATTTCAGCCATAGGCAGTCCACTGATGGACATAGGCCTCCCCTATAGATCTCCAATAGGACCGGTTGGAAGCGGCTCGCATCTGTTTTAATTTAATACAAATATTGAAGGTATATTTATGACCATTCGTACGACGCCTCACTAAGGAAATTCGTTCCAAAAAAGGTTATCACAAAGATAAACTTCTAAATTAAATTGTAATATTAGCATAATAATATTATTATAGAAATAACGTTTACTAGTTCAACGTTACACCCGTAACGATATTGAGAATAACGATAAACGTTATTAGTAACGACATAAACCGTAAAATTTTACGATATCGCCTCTCAACATACCGAACATCAACCGCTTATTGCTCGACAAAATTAAAAGTAATCGAATTATAACCCACAAGGGGGCTACCACGAAACACACTTCCGAAGCTGCGTACTTACTAAAGTTTTATCGAGACTAAACTCATCCACATTCCCACCACTATAACTCCTACAAACCAATATGCCAATTTTCCTAATAAAAAACTATTCAAAATACAATCTCGATCTGATCTCAATGTCCTTAATGTCAAACGGCCGACATTCAACAATTAGGCAAAAGCAAACTGATGCACTCATAATGCCTGTAATGTCGCTCTCAGAGTCAATACATCGCATGACATTTTATTTGTATTTTACTGAGGAATTTTCCTGGGCGTTTCGATTCCTACATGAACACACTTTACAAGGTTATGAGACCTGCTTCCAAAATATGTATAGCAAAAACGCTTCATCGCATGGAAACTTGAACCTGTAGACGGCACGTGCCAGCTCATTCAGTCTAACCCTGACTGAAAGAAATTCGACTCAGCTTCATGGTAGGTACCTAAATTCTACGTCTTTTATACGTGAGGACCGTAAGTTTCGAATATACGTTTCATGGTAGCCCCCAGTCCCTCTTGTGGGATATATTAGTATTCATAGTATGTGATCTAACACGAGAGGTTTCATTCCAAAAGGTGCTTAGTGCCTACCTCAGTTCAAGTTAAAAACTACTTTAAATCAAGCTCAATAAAGTCCAAGTTGGTACTTAGGGAAGGCTGTGAACATTCTTTAACGGAAGCTGTGTACAAACTATTGCCAAGATTGAAGACCTAAACTTTATGTTATAAGTTTTAAATGAGACAAGACGAACAAGTATTGTATTAACATGCGACCGCACCGAGCATAACGCGGGCATTAAGAATAATGCCCGGGCATTATAGACATATTGGACGACTGGACTAAGTGGGTGCTGGTTCATTCGCCTACGTTTGGTTGAACTGTTTGATTGCACTATTGAACGATTAATGTAATTATTGTTTAAGACATCGGTGATTTCAAAAAATATAACGGT
Organism: Eilema depressum; assembly: GCA_914767945.1. Lineage (NCBI taxonomy): Eukaryota > Metazoa > Arthropoda > Insecta > Lepidoptera > Erebidae > Eilema > Eilema depressum. Next base: position 17,899,231 of record OU612027.1, read on the forward strand.
TCATGTATGTACGATTGTACGGGACGACTTAAGTGCAATACCAAGGAATAGAGAGATTCTGTGCCGTCAGTGAAGAAGACAAGCAGAACAAGCCTTTGGTCTCCCACTGATAGCACAACACCTCTCCAGTGAGCTCTGGCTACCCTACTCACCGCCGGAAACATAACACGAGGTTTTCATACCCGCGGTATTCTGTGGGGCAGAGGTACTTCCCCAGTCGGACTGCTCGATTTTGACGGAAATACCGTCGTGTCCTGACTTCTCTGATCTGTACCTACGGAACGTTTCTTGAGAGAGAAAATAGTCGATGATCATTGTCTTGTCGGTAGTGGGACACATGCCTCTACAGCTTGTTTTCTTTGTCCATATCTAATCACTTAAATGCCTGCACTAAATACCTAAATAAAAATTAAACGTGCTATTAAAATTGATTGCTTCAAATATATACGACACATTTTACAGATTTTTTTGTTATCAGAACTATAACATTGCTATGATTTTTTACATACTTGACATGAAAAACAAAGTATATAATAATAAGCTAAGTATGTAATTACAATAATATCATCGAAGTAACAATGTTACGTTTACCTTTTCTGCTCATACTGGCGAAGGCGGCCATCGCTGTGGATCCAGAGATCCATGAAAAATATCTGACGTTACCTCGTCAGGAGTTTATAGAATACTTCAATAGCAGGAATTTGTCATGGACCATCAAGCATTACGACCGCACTTTTCACTTTGGGGCCATTTTATCTCATAACCAGAACGAACAATTTGAAGACTGCGATACAGAAATCTTGGATGATTTGCCAAAGAACTTTGATTCAAGGGAAAAATGGGCAGAATGTGAAACTATCAAAGAGATTAACGATCAAGGTCCCTGTGGATCTTGTTGGACGTTTGGAGCAGCCAATACAGCTTCAGACAGAACTTGCATCCACAAGAGAGTACACGTTCATCTGGCTGAACAAGATTTTGAATGTCAAAAGGAAAATGTGTGTGATGGAGGGGAGCCAAGTGCCGCTTTTACATTTTGGAAAGAAACAGGTCTGGTGTCAAACAAATGCAAACCATATGACTTTACCAAATTTTATGAGAACACGTGTCACCTTGGGTGTGTCAACAAGAGCCTTTCTTACGATGAAGACAAACATTTTGCGGAGAAAGTTTACAAGATACGTAATGTATCAAACGTAATTAAGTCAGAAATAGTTAAGAATGGTCCTATTCAAGCTGGGTTTCACTTATATTCGGACTTCTATCACTACCACGGGGGTATATACGAACACAAATATGGTGTAGAGATTATTCTTGGACACAGCGTTCGTGTTATAGGGTTTGGAGTAGAAGATGATGAGGAATACTGGATTGTTGCCAATAGTTGGGGGCGAGGATGGGGAGAAAATGGAACCTTTAGAATTAAAGCTTTCCAAGAACTATTAGAATTTGAAAATTATTTGTATGCTGGTATACCAAAGAATTAGTTTTTTGGCATAATGCTCGTAATATCCTAGGATTATCATCATGATCTTTACGTTTAGTCGGAATAGCGTATGAGGTTTTGGGCTCGGAGTTCGGTATCCGTTTCTCGCCTTTTACTTATCTACTTCACACAGTTATGGCCATATATTTGTTACCCACGTATCCTGGTGGTCATCGTTAAACGTGGCCGTACTAGTATACTAGAGCTGACTAATATTCTGTATAAACTCTATTATCATATTTATTCTGGGATTTTTTTTATTTTTTTATTTTATTTTCTTTTATTGGGACACAAAACAGTTATACATTGTGTTATACAACATGAAAGTTAACATTATAGAATTTGGTAAATGTATAACCCACACTTATATATAAGTATCCTAATCGTAGTATGTGAATTAAAAATATGTGCTATATCGTGTGTTTTTACTTGTTTCAACCCACATGCCCACTCCTAACTTAGTTCAAAAAAGCGAGTTAAAATCGTAAATTAAAATAATAAATGAATAAGAAAATAAAAATAAATAAATAAATTAGAAATTAAAAGCACCCCGGCTGCAATGAATAAAACCTACAATCAATGCTCTAAAAAGACCTCATCAAGTTTGACAGCTGACGCTAGACAAAATTTTGTTTCGGTAGCAAACGGGGTCTGCCTGCTATCAAACTTGATTTATTATTTTTAGGGCCATTGCATAAAAATTGACTTTTTTTTGCATTTTTTGGGATTTTTATGTGGTTGTGTTAGGGGGATGGGCATGCGACGCTTTTACATTTTGGAAGGAAATATGTAGGTGAGGTGTGCTATTAAATAAATGCAAACCGTATAATATTACCAAATTGAATGAGAACATTTGTGTAGGCTTGAGTATGTCGACAAGAATATTTCTTACTATGAAGACAAACATTTTGCAAAAAAAGTTTACAAAATACCGGGCAAATCAGATGTGATTAAGTCAGAAAAAAGCCGAAACTTAGATGATTATTAGACATAATATTTACTTCTGGGTGGTTTATAAAAAAATAACCACGAAGGGGATCCCCTTCTAACCTTAACCTATCCGAGTCGGGGTGCCCTAAAATCCCGATTGCATCCAGTTTCTCCTGATATAACAACCATTACACACCCAATGTCGATGGTAGATGATGTTATGGCATGTGATAATTAGGGCATGTGATAATTAGGGCTTACAATGATTATGACAAATGATGTTATGGTTAGTGACTTTATGGGAAACAAAGCTTCTAGCACGTGACTAATACGGCAAATAAGAGTATAGCAAATGAATATTACGTCATATGATATTATGGCTGTTGACTATTATGGCAAATGATATTAGGGTTTTTTTTTATACCACTTAGGTGGCAGACAAGCACACGGCCCACATGATGGAAAGTGGTTACCGTGGCCTATGGACGTATGCAACACCAGGGGCGTCACACTCGTGCTGCCGACCCTGAAGAAACCTTCTAATGCCCTTCTTGAAGAATCCCATATTGTAGTCGCTTGGGAAAACCATCACGGCGAGTTCATTCCACAGCTTGAGTGTGCGAGGGTTGAAGTTCCTTTCATACCGCACAGTGCGCACCATTTCCGGTCGCAATGTGTGAGGATGAATTCCCCGCCTATGGCGAGAAGTGCGATGATAGAATTTAGCTGTGGGCATCATGTCAAACAATTCATCTGAGCACAAACAATTGTATAGGCGGTAAAACACACACAGTGAAGCAAAGTCTCTCCTGAGACTGAGAGGTTCCACATCGCCTGTGAGTATGGGATTGCCGACGAGCCTCAACGCCCGTCTTTGTACCGAGTCGAAAGGGTCAAGCTGGCACGCAGGCGCTCCAGCAAATAAAAATCAGGCAAACGGCGGTATACCAGTAAGTTACTTAGCCTAGTTTGTTTTTATAAAAGTAGCTACGAGATTGTTTACGTTTAAGAGTATAGAGGTAATCTGTTTTACTGTGTGTCCCACCACTTGTTGGATTACTGTTTAAATTTAGCACGAAATCTTTCAAGCGTGGGTTGAATTAAAAGAAACGATGTCTAATTGAGGAAGAAAGTAAAATATGTTATATATAATTACTATTAGAACTATCGGGATATTTACCATGTATTGTATTGTTTGGAGTTTCCGATATTTCGGCGCTGTTGCAAGCACCATGATCACGGAGGAAATATCCCGATAGTTCTAATAGTAATGTGAACGACCATGAAAGTTTAAATACCTATATATGTTATGTATATAAATCTCCAAACCGCAGGGTGGCGCTTGAATGACGACGAGACGTTGACAAAAACGAATGACAAATTTTCATTTGACAAAATTATACTTGATAAAATGTATCATTTGACAAACTATTGTTTAATAAACTACTCATTAGACAAAATATTTATTTGGAAAAAAATCATTACATAAAACATCATTTTACAAATTGATTATTTTAAAAACATGTTAGTTGACAAACAGACAGTTAGTGATAGATTATCGAGAACGCTGCTCATTCCGATTTGGATGGATTAGGTTAGGAGGCTAATGCGGGAACGGAGCGGAGCGAAGCTCCCGCATTAGCCTTCGTGGTTATTTTTTTTTATAACCATGCAGAACTTTATTTAGTCAAATGAACATTTTTAAAACAAAATTTTAACAATCGAAATGTTTTCTAAGTAATATATTTGCGAAACGTGTATTATGTCAAATGATTATTTTTAAAGTAATATATTTGCGAAATGAAAGTTTGTCAAATGATTAGTTTTTCAAAGGTTGTTTTGTCATACGCTTTCGGTCAAACAAGGGTGAACCCGACGAGACGTTATCGTGAATCCACACATATCTTGATATGAGTCATTCATCATCTCGCGATCGTCAAATTCGCGAGCGCGTGCGAGTTGGCAATTTTCGATTTTGAATTATTTTTGTGTCATCAACTCGCGCGTTTGTGAAAATATGACGTATTTGTGTACAGTCAGCTGCAAAAACGTTGTAATAGATTAAATTAGGTACCTATTTTAAATGTACAAGATATTTTAGGCTAGCTTCACATGTAACGGGCGTTAACGGAGGTCAGTGGTTACTCGGGACATTAAATAGGAACCTACATAATATTGTAAAGAGAAAAGATTGTTGATAAATGATTGACATAACTTCCTCTCGATCGTTAGGCAGGCTCCTTAATGATCAGTTACTTCTCTTGGCGGTATTTATCATTACATGTACCCAATTATACTAGTCTATTTAGAATCTTTTGTACACAAGTGCCACAATGTACCTACTTCAAATGGGGTAAACAAAGCATTAAATTACCACTGGATTAGCATGCCACCCAATAAATTTCCCTTTTTTCGTTCTGGTAGCTTAAGTACCCAAGATTCTAAACTGTTAAAGAAATGTAGAAATATAACGTTCAATTCTCTCTCATCCTAGCGTTAATTCCCAGTCGCATCCGAAGCTTTTCAACTCGGAGTCTGGGGTCCGCTTTACCAGTCTTAACTACGGATTTGGCTAGACCTCGATATTTTTTCGTGGAGCGATTGCCATCTGACATCCACAGCCCAATGATGACATTAGGTGATATCGAAGCTTTGCAACTACCCATAACGACTGCCATAGATTTTCTTATGGCAACCGGGACCGACGGCTTAACGTGCTCTCCGAGGCACGACCAGACCAATGCAAATACCCATATTTCATGAACACAAATATTTGCACTGAGCGGGGATCGAGCCCGCGCCACAGATTACTAAATAGTTACTACGCCCGCGCCTCCTGCGTAGCGGCCGCGTTCACTACCACTACGCCACGAAGGCTGTCAGAAATTTAACGTTAAATATTGTCTTCTTATTGTAGAATTCAAAGAGATTTGCTGAGAAAACATGTGCTTACTAATTACATTTAAACTTGTGCATATTTTCATACTTGTATGTAAATGTGTATACATATTTCTTTTGCCGACTGTACATAACTGGGTATTTATGTTTTTATTTCGAGTGAATATTGAAATAGCTTATACCAAATTAATCGCAATAAAATCAATTTAAAAATAAAGTTAGAATTACATTGCATAGATTTTAAGCGGCCGCCCCCGACTTCGTACGCGCGGAGTTTATTTTACCCCCTTAGGGGTGGAGTTGCGTAAAATCCATTCTTAATGATGTCTACACCCTATAAGGAACCTAGATGCCAAATTTCAAGTTTGTAGGTGTTACAGTTTCTGAAATATCGTGATTAATCAGTGAGTGGTATTCACATTTACATAATATATAGAAGACTAGATATTGCCCGCGGCTCCGCCCGCGTGGTTGTCGGTTATCGCGACCAAACATAGCCTATGTCCTTTCTCAAGGTCTAAACTACCCCTGTACCAAATTTCATCGAAATCAGTTAAGTGGTTTACGCGTGAAAGCGTAACAGACAGACAGACAGAGTTACTTTCGCATAAAATTTATAATACTAGTATGGATTTATTCATTCATGTGCCTTAAAAGTTCCATCACTGTGCATCGATGGATCCACACCAACATTGGCCCAATTACACTTGTATTTAACGAAATCGTGAACAAATATTAAACAATATTCATTTTACATTTCAGTGAAGTGAAATTGAGACAAGTGGCGCCAAAAATAACAACCTTTATAATATCAAATTGTGATTCCCGCCATGATAACTGCGCCAATTAAGATCGCACAAACAGTAACTCCATATTTGAATTCACGTTTGAATTTAGAACAACAGAGCCAATTGATTGAAAATTTGGAACGGTATTTGCTGGTATTGTGTTCGAAATTTAAAAACAACGCTTTTATACGCGATACAGAAGAAATAGCTAAGGAGATACGTACCTATACTGTTTAACATACAACTTTATTATAGGATAAAGGCTCAGAATACAGCTGTATTCTGAGGATAAAAGTAAAAAAAAAAAATACCTACTCGTAATTCCGAAGCCGACCGCATTCGACAACGACAGACGCATGCAGCAGATATAGCGTACCCATTACTTGTTAAACTCCGATACGGATAAAGGAGACCATTGAGAAGCCGCAATGAATTACGCGCATCTGCTGCGTGCGTGGGCAGTTGTCGTATGCGGTCGTATACTTATATCCTGTGTCGATTGTGCACTATACAGGGCGTCCCACGGCGATGCCACATGGAGGAAAAGTACCCTAAATCCTTAAGTTAGCTCATTTTACTTAAAGGAGACATCATTTTATTTTTAAAAAGAAACAAAACTGCATTCAAAGATTTTTGAAAATTCGCTTGCCACATTAAATTTACCATGTTTCTTAGAGAGATTTGATCCTTATGATTGACACTATCGATTGATGCCATAAAAATACAGGATGTTATTTTTTCGGATTTTAGTCGGTTCGATTACCGAGTGTGGCAAGCGAATTTTTATAAAAACTTTGAATGCAGTTTTGTTTCTTTTTAAAAATAAAATGATATCTCCTTTGAGTAAAATGAGCTAACTTAAGGATTTAAGGTAATTTCCCTCCATGTGGCATCGCCGTGGGACGCCCTGTATACCTACTATGTGAGATTAGAACAAAATTCAGAGCTCATTGGAAAGCTTTTGTGCTATCAGTGGGAAGACCAAAGGCTTGTCCTACTTATCTTGTTCGCTGACGAAACAGAATCTCTCTTTTTACAGGGTCGGCAGTAGAGTGTCACTCCCTTGGTGTTGCCCTTGATTGATGTCGTTTAGTTCGCTAATCGACCACAGACAATGTGTAACTTATTGTAGCTGTCGTTTTATACCCGACAGCCAAGAAAGGTTAAGTTTTTAAAACTATTCATTTCGAATGTAAGGAAAGTAGATAATAAATCAATATTGTTGGATATTCTACACAACGCTATCTAGACCCAAAGTAAGCATAGCCTAACTAGCTTGTTTTATGGGTTCTAGAATGCGGATGAACATACTTATTTACTTTTTTTTTTGCAAATAAATACATATTATACATAGGAAACACCAAGACCAATGCAAATATTCATATTCATGCATACAAATATTTGCACTGAGCGGGGATCGAACCCGCGCCTCCTGCGTAGCAGCCGCGTTCACTACCGCAAATTAAAACAAATATCAAACTAATATTAAAGGATTCTGAGAAGCTATTAGTCTGTATTATATGTTATACTTATAAGAGTTGAGTATAAATAAATAGTTATAACACACAAAGAATACAAATAATTAATACTATTCTGAGAGAAAAGGAATATGGTGGAATACACAGATACAATATTATTGTCATAGCTAGGACAGTCTGAGTGGCGTTAGGATAATTGCTTCTTCGCGTATTATTTGTACAAGAATAGATTATCTATAATATAAAAATGAATCTCTAAATGTGTTGCTAAGCGCAAATCTCTAGAACGGCTGAACCGATTTCGCTATGTCTCTGAATATTCCTTAAAGTACGAGGATGGTTCTTACGAAGAGAAAAAATTAAAAAAAATTAAAGAATTGACTGTTAGGCGGTTCGAAGTTCGCTGGGTCAGCTAGTTTTGTTAATAAAGATTACTACTAAATACCTAACAAAAGACTTATTTTATACTAGTTGTAGCCCGCGGTTCTGCCAGTGTGGAATTCTGTTCGTAATCCCGCAACATATGGGAACTTATTCCAGGTATCAAAAGTTACCTAGAAATGTTCTCTAGACTATAATCTTCCTGTAGCAATTGCATTTCAACCAGATTCGTTCAGCTGTTTGAGCGGATTGAGGAACAAGCGGCAAAACATATCACAAATTTCACATTTATAATATTTATATGTAGTAATAAATAGGATAAAAGAAATTACTAGTAAATTCTCGTTAAGCTTCTCGCTAACCTCGGTAACTTAACGTCAGTGACATAAATGTATAACAAAATAACCCTAAGTGGTCAAACCCTATCTACAGGTAGTGCTCCGTAGTGTAAAGGTAAGTATTTTTTTCCGGATAGGCGCGACGTAGATTGGACTGAGGTTACTGACAAAAACTGTCACATGTCACATGATATCAAACGCTGGTCATCTCGGTCTCGCGATGTCACTCACCAGCAAGAATTTATAGAGACAGCGATATACCTACACCGCAGATTGCAGTATTACTTTATACTGCGCTTCGCTGTCATCTTTAATGGCACTGATTTGTATCTATTTCATAAAATTGTACTAATACATCGCCTCGTGCATCCACGCTCATCTAGTCTTTTTACATCAAAGTTGGGCAATGCTAGGATTGAAAATTTGCCATACAAATTTCCATTCACGCCCATCCAATCCACGCCGCGTTTAGTATAAAACTACCTTAATAAACTAGATTCAACGAATATGTTGCGTAACTATAAAACGAATGAAACTAATGCAATGATATATATAACATGATATACAGTTACATTCATTTATTCAATATTAACTAAACAAAACCTTGTATGCCTGGACTGAACAATCATTGTCATATTCATGTTACTGACATGTCCACACCTCGTGTCCGCACTGACGAAACTATAAGCTATACTATAGCCTATAGTATATTATACGAGTACTATAGTATACTATACTATACTTCCAACCGGTCTTATTGGAGATCTATAGGGGAGGCCTATGTCCAGCAGTGGACTTCCTATGGCTGAAATGATGATGATGATACTATACTATAAAATTAATTTTGAGTTTCGCCTACCTATATCAGCTTTTCCGGGAGCAGCTGCCGACAGACCTTCTCCTGAGCCTCGTCCGTTGTTTAGCAGCTAGGCACACCAAGGATGTTGGTGGGGGGATGGTACTATACACAGCGCTATCTAGATTCAAATTATGCTTAACGTAACGACTTAGAGTCCATATTGACTCGCATAAATTTTTTATTTCAAATCTCCTTTTTCTTAAAGATTTATCATAATCATAACTTGTCATATTTTTTTATTCCTAACATTGAAATTTGTAATAGAAGGTTGTTTTAATTTTTTTTGTCATAATGTTATTAGTAAGACTATTCTCGATTAGTCCTTTAATTTTCGAATAAATCTCAATTGGGACAAACGACATAATATTAAGATCATTATGACTAAAATTTACAAAATTAGAACTTAAAAAAATATGCGAAGACGCACCCGTATATTATTGAGGCTATTTCCGAATATTTCTATTTCCTTTACCAACAGTGTTACAAAATGTTTTTTGAATAATTCACGAGCCGTTCGGAAATTTTGTCGCATTACTATTATTAGGTATATTGCTCACATTGAAAACCCTATTCAACGATTCACGTCATGAGGTGCGTAAATAGAAACGGATATCGTAGGTACTCACTACTTCATACATTAACAATAACGGGTATGTATTTCATAAAAAAGTAACCGAAAAGTAAGAATCTGACTCGGGTGCCGTAGATTCCGTACACATTTAAATTAAATTGAATTAAATTAAAATTCGTTTATTTCAGACATTACATCCATAATATTAATTAATTAATTACATACTCCACACACACAATATGCATTTATCAGATAGTGATACATTCACCTACTTGTCTGCCACCTAAGTGGTATAAAAAAAAATAAAAAAAAAATCATCGTGCACTGCTATAACAGGGTAAACAGGTAGTGAATATAATATGGGGTTCTTCAAGAACATTTAGAAGGTTTCTAAAGTGTCGGCAACACAAGTGTACCGCTTCTGCCCACCACTTAAACTTTTTTTATGTCACTCAGACGGCTGGTAAGCTCACGGCGCACTTGATGGAAAGTGGCTACCGTGGCCTACGGACTTGTGCAATACAGACACCTAGACAGGTGGCAATTCGTTGAATTTCGTATTCTAAAATAGAATGACGTTTCTTTGTATGGGATTTGACGTATATGACAGTCGTTAACGTATGTCAGTAACGTCAAATCCCATACATTTATCATTCTATTTTACAATACGCCGGGCAACGAATTGCCACCTGTCTAGGGAGCTAGTATTGCACAAGTCCGTAAGCCACGGTAGTTTCCATCAAGTGCGCCGTGAGCTTACACGCCGTCTGAGTGACTTACAAAAAAGTAACGTCTACTGTGAAAAAGGACAACCAATCCTCACGTTTCTTTTAGGTGTACATAACAAATTTATTTATGAGCATATCACTTAATCGTTGAAGAATATGTCTTCAGCAGATCGATTGCTGTCTCGTTTTGTCCAATCGTCCAATCTTCAAGAGTGAGAGATGAGACAACTTCTTAGGCATTATAGGAAAGGTTAGGGTTCCTCAAAATATGCTTGAGTTAGAAGAAAAAAGAATTTAAATTGTAACGAATAAAGTTTTTTTTTTATATTTTATATTTTACTAACTAACTTTTAGTATTATGTTCTAGAATGCAGATAAACGTACTTATATATACCTACTGTTTTTTTGTAACACGTACGTAGTATACCTACCTACCTACGTACTTATAGGCACCCAGACCAAAGCAAATAGAAATACATACAAATACGTGCAACCTTGATATAACGACCCTCGATATAGCAAATTTCTCGATTTAACGATTTTTTTTAATTCCCTTGAATTGTCCATAAGAGTCAATATAAAATATACCTCTACATTGCGAACATTTTTTGCGCACTACCTCTTTATATCGAATCTTCAACTAGCCAAAAAATTGTAAATGCCTCTAGATAACGGATTTTGTCACCCAAAACCTTTAGGTATATAACGTACGCATCAATACATGACCCTTGAATTTCATTGGATGTGGTTCATGTCACGACTGGTTTCGTTTTTTTTCTTAAAACAGGAATGCATCCACCTAGATACCTACTTTTACGGAGTTTAGTGCATTTAATTTTGATATTTAACCAAAGGGAAAAAAATTGTTACTTACCTATTTTTTTACCTCTGTATAACGAATTTTAGACCTACCGAACCTTAATATAACAAACCTCAGAATATCAAATTACTTGATTTAACGAATATTTACCCTGTTCCCTCCGATTCGTTATACTGAGGTTGCACTTTGCATTGAGAGGGAATTGATCCCGCAACCTCTCACGCAGCAATCGATTCGTTAAATCTCAGTTCGTTATATTTTTTATGCGGTCAGCCTTACCATTTTGACAGTTTTCATCCTACATACATATAAGTAGTAAAAAAAACTAATCACAACAAAATCACTTTCAAAATCGATTTGGCTAACCTGCAAGCCAAACAAAACAGTTCAAAAATCACCATTATCGATATAACTGGAAGTTAAACACATAACATTAATGGCATAAGCCCTTTGTCCTAAAAAAACATCACTTGATATCGGATACTAACCTTTTTGGCCTTTTTATCGGAAAATGAAAATCCTTTTTTTTGTTTTTCACTTTGATGAAGGCACCTTTTGAGTTAGGTACGGTTGGCAAGTAACTGATATTAAATCTGCAGTCTGAGAGCTGACTTTAGTAGGTTCTTTTAATACTAAGTACCTACTAAGTTAGTCCTACTAATCCTACTAATATTATAAACTAGGAGGAGGTAAGTCACGTATTTCTGTCCCAATCGAGCAGTCCGACTGGGGGATTACCTCGGCCCTACAGAATATCGCGGGTTTAATAACCTCATGTTCTTTTTAACACACAGCCTCCGTGGCGTTGACAGCCTCCGTGGCGTAGCGGTAGTGAACGCGGCCGCTACGCAGGAGGCGCGGGTTCGATCCCCGCTCAGTGCAAATATTTGTGTTCATGAAATATGGGTATTTGCATTGGTCTGGTCGTGCCTCGGAGAGCACGTTAAGCCGTCGGTCCCGGTTGCCATAAAAACATCTATGGCAGTCGTTACGGGTAGTTGAAGCCCTAAAAAGTCCAAAAACATCGGTCTAGCTGCAAAAACTTCGATATCGCCTAATGTTAACATTGGGTTGTGGAGGTCAGATGGCAATCGCTTCACGGAAAATATCGAGGTCTGGCCAAAATCTGTAGTTAAGACTGGTAAAGCGGACCCCAGACTTCGAGCTGAAAGCTTCGGATGCGACTGGGAATAACGCTAGGAGGAAGAAGAATAACATCATGTTCTGTTCCCGGTGGTGAATAGGTAGAGTAGCCAGAGCTCACTGGAGAGGTTTTGTGCTGTCAGTGGGAAGATCAAAGGCTTGTCCTGCTTACTGTCCCCACGGATACCCCCGCATGTCAGTATGGTTATGTCAGACTCGAACTGACTAAAACCGCACGCCGCCGTTCTCGTGTTGTGCTATCAGAATTTATGCTAATTTTGTTTAATTTAATTATCGTGTCAATTGCCAGGCTTTATCATGCTAATTGCTATTTGCTAATGCAATGATATCCAACAAACACATTAATTGATAAATTATGATTAATTGGATACGAAAAATTGATTATATTATGCAGTCATCATCATCATCCTTACAATAGGCGCGGATGTGAAAGCGGTACGTTTTCAACCGACTTCAAAAAAGAAAGAGGTTCTCAATTAAATCGGTATGTTTTTTTGTATGTTTGTTAAGAGATTTTAAAGCCAATTATGAACGAATTTTTGTTATTTTTAGATAGGGGGATACTTTCAAAAATAGTCCCATATCCAAGAAGTCCGAATCTGATGAAGGTATCCTGGCGAAATTGATGGAAATCCTCAAAATACAGAAAAACGGACATACTTACTTTTGCTAGCCGTAATATAATTTCGTTTCATTTTTAACCGACTCCTAAGAGGAGGAGGTAGGTTTTTTTTTTATACCACTTAGGTGGCAGACAAGCACACGGCCCACCTAATGGAAAGTGGTTACCATGGCCTATGGACGTATGCAAAACCAGAGCCGTCACACTCGTGCTACCGACCCTGAAGAAACCTTCTAATGCCCTTCTTGAAGAACCCCATATTGTAGTCGCTTGGGAAAACCATGCATGCACCTATACCAAATTAATGTGAAATTATAATTGATGTGTTCTTTTATATTTTAAAGGTCACCGTTTGGTCTAATAAAATTTTTACACATTGGCCAGTAATTTTCATTATGAACATTTTGTTTTCTTTTTAACAACTTCTAACAGATCTGTAAATACAAATACAGTTATTTTTCTCTTATCTTCATCAAGTTGTTTTTATATCTTTTAGTTTTTGAAGTCAGTTTTGTTAAATGTAGTTTTTTTAATCTAGTTATTTGAATTTTGTAGATACTTCTAAAATATTCTTGGTAGTTAACTATTCTTATTATTTTTGTGACTCAGTAGCTCAGTAAGTCAGAGCATCCCCCTGTAAGGGTCTGGTCGGGGGTTCAAGTCCCGTCTGAGCATTAAATTTTTCCAATCTAAATCGATCGATAACTTATTGTACAAACAAGGAGCCATAGATAAAACACTATTATTACCCACTGTAAAACAAAACAAATGTCTAAAGTACTTACGCAAATGTCCTTGGTGCGGAGGGTGCGGGCGAGCGACAACAGCATCCTGAATATGACCGCGCGAAGGCTGGACTGCCTCCACGTAAACCATTGCTGTGCCATAGCGGGAGGGTTGGTACAGCAATGGCCCTTATAATATAAATAAAATAATAATAAATATGTATATGTAATGTACTAACCTAGATATAAGTAATACTAACAAAGATGAACCACTGTTGTTTTAACAAATAAATAATTCATTCATTCACTCATTCATTCAAATATCACTCATTGAAATAAAATTACTTTTAACGGATTCACCCCACGACCATGACTGCTCAAAAGTAGCCGAAACCTTAGGTAAAAGTTAATAATAACAAAGAATATGGTAAAAAGTAGTTTTATTTAAAAAACAAATGCCCTCCAAATCTGCCTCCCTAGATTGCACCCTACTCAACCTATTGACAAATCCGCCACTAGCATAGTTAGACTACACTACCCCTATTACTTGGGAAAAATAACAGATGATAGACCAAGTATAAAGAAACAAAATATATAAAAGGTGCTCTGTAAGAGATTACTTGGAGCGATAATGCCGCAAAGTATACAACGTTTTCCTTAAGCACAGTTGGTGAATGACTCCATCTATCTATCTATAAAAGTTAATATCTGTTGTCTACAATCTTTTAGGTAATTTTGGAATTTCTTTTTCATCAAAACGACTGTCTATATTCAGATGCCTACAGTAGGGCTACTATGAACCATCCGCAGTTGCGGGACGAAGTTTCGGTTAATCAGTTCCATCATCCTCCATATTTTATTTTGTACCACTTAGGTGGCAGACAAGCACACGGCCCACCTGATGCAAAGTGGTGACCGTGATCTATGGACGTATGCAACACCTGGGGCTGCCAACCCGTTATTTGGGATCGGCGCAACATGACTGTGTGGTTTTACTATCCACTCTGGTTGCAGTCACCGCAACATTCACTCCCTCCTTGCCATATCATCTTTCACACAGTCCACTTAGGTCTTTCTCTTTCCCTTTAGTTAATGCCTTTCTTACAATATTACTTTAATTCCGGACATATCATGTCGGCCAATCGGTTCCATAGAACACATTTATCTCAAAACTAGCTGTTGCACGCGGCTCCACCCGCGTGGATATCGGTAATCGCGGCCAAACAAAGCTTAGGCATGTCCTTTTCCAAGGTCTAACCTATCAGTTTACCAAATTTCATCAAAATCGGTTCAGTGGTTTAGGCGTGAAAGCGTAACAGACAGACAGACAGAAAGAACGACAGAGTTACTTTCGCATTTATAATATTAGTATGGATATGGATTCGGTTCGGCTTATTCCCTACAATGAGAAAACCGAAGTAACTTCGTCATTTTTACATGGCTAAATGGTACGTCATTTTTTCGTGTCTCCTGCGAGTCTGAAGTTTTAAATGTTTCATGGTAGCCTCCAGCTTGTCATTACATTAAAAAACTCATTTCCCGTGGTGTACGTACACTTATCAAATTCAGTGTCACATGAAACGCACGATATTAAAGGAAATTAATGTCAAATACAAATCAACATCTCATTTTCCGAGCTGATACGTACACACAGATACTATTAAATTGGAATTTCATAACGTCAAATCAAATTAAATCAAACTATATTTTCATAAAGATAGTGACAGCCTCCGTGGCGTAGCGGTAGTGAACGCGGCCGCTACGCAGGAGGCGCGGGTTCAATCCCCGCTCATTGTGTTCATGAAATATGGGTATTTGCATTGGTCTGGTCGTGCCTCGGAGAGCACGTTAAGCCGTCGGTCCCGGTTGCCATAAGAACATCTATGGCAGTCGTTACGGGTAGTTGGAGCCCTAAAAAATCCAAAATCAACGGTCTAGCTGCAAAGCTTCGATATCGCCTAATGTTATCATTAGGCTGTGGAGGTCAGATGGCAATCGCTTCACGAAAAAATATCGAGGTCTAGCCAAATCTGTAGTTAAGACGGTAAAGCGGACCCCAGACTCCGAGCTAAAAAGCTTCGGATGCGACTGGGAATTAACGCTAGGATAAGAGAGTAAGACATAATTTTACGGATACAACCAATTACTAAGAATAATAATGCTAAGGTGACGTCTTCTGCTTCATCCTAGCGTTAATCCCAGTTGTATCCGAAGCTTTCACCTCGGAGTCTGGGGCCCGCTTTCTGATTCACTGATAAATATGCAACTAAATACTAAATGCGATCTTTCGACGGTTCCAAATACCCGTAACGACTGCCATAGATGTTTATAATATGGCAACCAGGACCAACGGCTTAATGTGCTCTGCGAGGCACAGAAATACCCAGACCAATGTAAATAAACATATTAATGCATATAAACTTAACAGTATATTTCTACCGAAAAGTTTTTTCAGACTCTTTTTGCTTTTTGCATTTTTCCTTGGCAATAAATAAAATAAGTCTTGCTTTCAGACTCTAACAACTATTTTATTTTATCACAAACTTTTCACACAATAAAATTCATTGTTTATTACTAAAAAAGGCTTTTACAAAAATCTTTCTAAACTAAGTGGATAAGTGATCTAATGAGGAAAGAAGGCACAATGCGTCCCACTTACTGCGAACCACATTTAGTTGAATTATGGCGCGCACAAGCAGAAAACTCAGTAGAACTATTTCTTATTCCCAATAACCATTGGGACTACGCCTCGCCAGCTTTGGGAACCCCCGAAGCTGAGTGCCACCATTGTAACATGGTACGAGTTTATAATGGTGACCCTCTTTGCCAAGACTTTGCCTTCAGCTTACCATCAGGCGAGGTAAAGTCAAATTTACGTGTCCTTTATAAAAGAAACGGAAAAATATATGCCCAAGCTATTATTTGACTTTATTTTCATCAAGATTTTCATTAAATGTCTTCGGTTTTTAATTCCGAGGGCACAAGGACGGACCTACTTACGTAGGTACAGATACACATAGAAGACAATCTTCTTTTTTAATCATAACAGTATATACCACAATCGAGTAATAAATAAAGCACTAATTAAATATCGCTAAAAATGTATTCTATAATTTCTGTAGATTTTAAATTTTAGCACAAATTATCATCATTTTTGCGTCAGGTCCTGGATGCATTCGAGGTTTTCACTTCGAAATCCGAGGTTCTTTCCGACTTTTACTTCTGCGCAATATTTTTAGCATGACATCGGTCTTGAACGGAGCGATCCTTAGGATTTGTCGAGACAAGTTTAAGAAGTTACCCACTGGCTAATGCGCTGTTCTTTCTGTTTTAGTTTATTAGTGTAACTTAGAAGTTACTGTTACTACAGATTAGATTAGATTTTATACCAACTCAAATAGAGCGGTACATATACGATACTTTTAGACTCTTTTTAACCGACTTCAAAAAAGTAGGAGGTTCTCAATTCGTCGGAATATTTTTTTTATGTATGTTCACCCATTACTCAAAGACGCCTAGACTGATTTGCAAATATATTTTTTTGTTTGATAGGCTATACTTCCCAGGTGGTCCCATGTAAACTTTATCAAAATCGGTCAAGTAGTTTATGAAATATCAACAAAAATCGGTTGAAGTCGTTGTTTTTTAATTTTTAATTTGGTGATTATAGACCTAACGGTTGTACGTGTTGGTTAAATTTTGTACGAATGAAATGGTACGAAAGTGTGTTTTGTGGGCTTACCTTTACTAATATCTCGTGAATATTGTAATACTGTAGCCTTACCATGAGTTGACACAAAAATTGGACAACTTCGTTACCCTATCGAACTGCGTACGCGAATCTGATTGGTCTGTGTACCTGACTTCTTCTGATTGCTCCGTTTAAACAGATAACGTGATTTCGCATGCGCGATCCTTTGCAACCGTGTGTAGATTTCGAATCGTCGCCTGTCAAAATCCAGGGCCGTATTGGGTATTTAGCTGTCAAGTCAAGTCAAATTAGTTACTTTTTACTAAACGTCAAAACAGTAAGTTATAAATAAGGTTTGTATGCATTGATTATCATTTTTATTGTCAAGTAATTTACTATTATAGGTTGGGTAGATAATTAAAAATATGTACATAATAAACAAAATAAGTAATAAACAAATTAAGGTACTGGTCCGTGCCATGCCAGAGCTGACTGAGCAGAGCTGCCCCGTCAGGGCCTTTCTATTATACACGTCACTAACGTGGATACAGAAAGTACTTAGCTACTTTGTTTTCAATATGATATTTTTATTCATTTTGTGTACCTACATAATCATCTATATTGAAAATGAAAATGAAAATGAAAAATATTTATTACTGCAAAATGTTACATAGGTACACAATTTTATAACAGAACAAATACAGTGATTATTATTACAATTTATTGCTTATTTATAATATATGGTCAATAAGGTTTAAAATAGCTTGCACCTATTTGCGCCTACTAATATAAGAAAACTTAGGTGCTAGCAATTTCTTTCGAGGGATCAGATTCAGCCACCTGTCACCGCTTCACCCCGTTGGCGAAGTGGTGCGACATTCATATCCTTCCTTTCCGGAGTACAATGGAGAGAGAGAGACACCGTGCTTTTCATACCTGAGGGCATCTTAAACTATGGCCCAGGATCAGTTGGGGAGTAGGTACGAGATATGCGGCGTGCGGCTTTGAGTAGGTGCGATGGGCGACCGGAGTGGTATCTGAGGGGACTGCGGAAAAAATTTTGGAACGGGATCAGAATTCGACGTGGGTGGAGCCGCGGGCAGCAGCTATGTATAATATACAAATTAATAATTTTTGTACAAAAAACTGTAGATAAAGGCAAAACAGCGAAAAAATAATCAATGTAAAGCTTTTTTACTGGTCTTGATTCAACTGAATTTGAAATATCCCTAATGCGGCCCTGCAATTTACGTGTTACGTAGACGTTGGCACGTATCGTGTCCTACTCATGGTAGAGCTACCTGTAAAACTAAACAAAGAATAGATAGTAAACTAGCTGACTCGTCCCGGCTTCCCATGGGAAAAAATTCGTAAAAAATATACTCTACCTACGCCATTACTGTAGAGTAAGTGGTGATATGCTTCACCGCTTTACCTAAATCTAAAAATATTGCCTTACAGCTGAAAATCTTATAGCGCTTGACCAAAGAATTGACTGTACGCCATCACTGTAAAGCAAAGTGATTTGCTTCACTGCCGTAACCAATTATATTGAATTAAGTCTATAAAAGTATACCTACCTACCAGTTAAGAATCGTCAACGCTTGACCAAAGAGACGTAATGCCTTACAGTAGATTCACTGTTCACTGTACGCCATCCCTGTAAAGCAAGGTGATTTGCTTCACTGCCGTATCCAATAAAATTGAATTCAGCCTATAAAAGCATACCTATCAGCAGAGAATCTCCGACGACGCTTGACCAAAGAGACATAACAATTTTATGAGTAGAACTTAATAGAGCGTTTTATTGCAGTACGTCGAAATACAAAGCGCTCACTGCGTGTGCGTCAGTTCTTTTATAACTTGACTATCATAAAAATGGTGGATGAGATTTAATAATCATGAAAAATTAGTTTGGTGTGTCCTAGTGAAATTTGCGATTCGAAAATTTTTCGACAGACCTCCGCCTCCGTTAATGCTTCGGCCACACTTGATACCCAACTATATGCCAAGGTCGCCAATATTGGTGGCCAAAGCCGATCGAGGTCTCTCCGATATCCTTTTTAGAGCACACCAGATTCCACGACCACATAATATACTAATGTGATGAAATTACAGTTTTTGGCTATTCGAGTCCGACATATCCACCTTACCATCGACTCCGATGGGGTGATCCCCTAGAGCAGGGATGGCGAACCTAAGGCACACGGCACGATTTCTTGGGCATGCCACCACTAAGTAGGCAGGTATTTAGATGCGCCCTAGCCGTACCTTAAGGCGCTAGCGAATGAAAATTTTTTCAGGAAGCATAATATTATTAGAGTTGGACGCCATATCATCATCATCCCAGCAATAGCTCCATACTTCGGTTAGGGTGGGGCAACCGCACCCAAAAACTTATTTGATGGCACATCTAGGGCTTCATTTAACTTTTTTTACAATCATGGCACGTTGATGCGTAAAGGTTCGCCACCCCTGACCTAGAGAGTTCTCGCCCGCATATTAAAAACGAAAAGGGTCCTGCAAAAAAAGTAATAAATTTCTCCCTTGTTCCAGCATGCTGTACACACGTCTCCCGGTGTTCCTCTTCATGGTTGGCGCAGCTCTATGCGCCCCCGAACGTATACCGAGCAACCCGAACCCCGCCGAAGAACCCCACGGCAACCAAGACCTCCAAAATGTCCACGTATCACCCCTAGCAAAGAGATCCCCGCATTACGACTTCGGTCTTGGCAAGAGAGCGTATAGCTATGTGTCGGAGTACAAAAGGCTACCTGTGTACAATTTCGGCCTTGGCAAACGGTAAGTTAGCTTGATGGTAAGTTAAGAAAAAGTGCAAAATGTGAAGGCCACCAATTCAGACGACCATCACCATAGCGTTAGTCTCGGTTGCACCCAAAGGGTATAAGTGCAGGGTCCGCTCTACTTACCTCTCTTTCTCTTGATCTGGTATACTTGGTTTTTGCGGGACTGCCAGTCCTCTGATCTCCCAACCCAGAGAAGAAAGCTGGCACCAAAACCTCATCCATTAATCTGCAAATGTATTGGCTAGCAGGTGAGGATAATTTGGGCCCCCAAGATTCTAGTAATTCTAAATCACCACCATCGTACTCCAGGCACTCCCAAGTTAAGTTGGACAGCACCCGTAGCATTGTGGTCGCAATTCTCGAGTCTATTGCCATTAACGGCGAAATGTGGGTGCTAGCACCTCTGCCTACCCCTTCGGGGATATAGGCGTGAGTTTGTGTGTGTGTGTGTGTATGTGTTAAATGTACAAACTTTGTATCCCGAAGTTCCCACGAGAACTACCACAGCCCATAGTCACGGTTTAGCTGAAAGGTACTAATAAATGGTTTTGTTGTAGATCCAGGCCTTACTCCTTCGGCCTCGGCAAGCGCTCCGCAGACGACTACCAGACTGTCGAAGATCTGCCCAGCGACAGCGACCAGGCCGCACTTGCGGAGTTGTTCGACCAATATGATGATGCAGGTAAGGCACACTTACATTATACTTTTGATGACACTTGAGTAACGTGAGGGTGTTATTCAGTATGCATTGTTAATATGCTACTACATCAGTCGCGGGTTCGATTCCCGCTTAATGCAAACACAGTACACATTATCGAAACCGGCGAGCTTGCATGAAAGCAATTATGAACGTAGAGGAAGCGATGCCGTGCGAGGAAGTGTATGCCAGGATCGTAGCAGGTGGAATGCTGTGGTCTCTGCCTCTATCTTCTAATATATAACTATCAATGCCACTTTTCGTTGTTATTTTATAACTCAAGAACGGCTGAACCGATTTGGCTAATTTTAGTCTTGAAATATTCGTGGGTCTCCAGGGAAGGTTTAAAGGATGAGAAAATAGGTGCAGCGGGAACGAGAAAAATATGGCGGTACGAAGTTCGCCGGGACAGCTAGTCTAATATATCAAAATCAATGCCACTTTTCGTTGTTATTTTATAACTCAAGAACGGCTGAACCGATTTGGCTAATTTTAGTCTTGAAATATTCGTGGGTCTCCAGGGAAGGTTTAAAGGATGAGAAAATAGGTGCAGCGGGAACGAGAAAAATATGGCGGTACGAAGTTCGCCGGGACAGCTAGTCTAATATATCAAAATCAATGTCACTTTTCGTTGTTGTTTTATAACTCAAGAACGGCTGAACTGATTTGGTTAATTTTAGTCTTCAAATATTCGTGGGTGTCCAGGGAAGGTTTTAAGGATGAGAAAATAGGTACAACGGGAACGGGAAAAATATGGCGGTACGAAGTTCGCCGGACAGCTAGTATCCCTACTAATATTATAAATGTGAAAGTAACTCTGTCTGTCTGTCTGTCTGTCTGTCTGTCTGTCTCGCTTTCACGCCCAAACCACTGAACCGATTTTGATGAAATTTGGTATAGGGGTAGATTAGACCTTGAGAAAGGACATAGGCTATATTTGGTCGCGATAACCGACATCCACGCGGGCGGAGCCGCGGGCAAAAGCTAGTATGTATATAAACATACAAGTCGTACAACACTTTGATAAGGTGAATAATCAAAGATACAGCATAATTTGATTTGAGGCGTCCGTAACGAAAGGTTCCGAGGTTAGAACCCTGACTATAACACTACCGACGTGTAACCACACATAACACAAGCAATTTAGCTTAGCTAGGGGTAGGGGAAAATATTTATATTCTAAGCAATATCGGTTAATAGATAACATTATTTTTATCAAAAAGAAAAGAGACGCCGACCCAAAATGTCTTAGGAAATATTCTTCAATAGATTGTTTATACAGATATTACTTTACTATCTAAGTAAAGATAAAAATACTGGGTAAACAAGATAACTTTGCAAAAATTAATTACATTTCTTGTTCTATAGGTATTGAAGAGAAGCGTGCTCGGCCCTACAGTTTCGGTCTCGGCAAACGCTTCGC
Organism: Eilema depressum; assembly: GCA_914767945.1. Taxonomy (NCBI): domain Eukaryota; kingdom Metazoa; phylum Arthropoda; class Insecta; order Lepidoptera; family Erebidae; genus Eilema; species Eilema depressum. Next base: position 17,921,637 of record OU612027.1, read on the forward strand.
CGACGACGAAACTTCTGAAGAGAAGCGTGCTAGGATGTACGATTTCGGTCTTGGAAAACGCCTACCGATGTACAGCTTCGGATTAGGCAAGAGGGCTAAAAGCTACGACTTTGGCCTAGGAAAACGTTTAAGCAGCAAGTTCAATTTCGGCCTTGGGAAGCGGCAGAGAGATATGCATCGGTTCAGTTTCGGCCTCGGCAAACGGTCAGCCGACGACACAATAATTGATGACCGCGACAATTATATTGAGGAATAAAACCTTTGTTATTTTCTAGTTAAGTGATACCGCCATTGGAAATTTACGTGGAAAATTTACTGTGTCAATAAAAAAACTATATATTTTTTAATTTAGTATAATTAATTGAAGTATAGTTAGTTTTTAAATCTGAAGTGTTTCATGTGAAATATCCAGCCAATTTTCACAAGGAACTCTTGGATTTTAATATTGTTTACATAAAATAGAATTCACTATCTATTTATTTATGATTTTAAAATTATTATACAATTGAAATTCCACGCAAGTTTTCAAACCAAACAGTTAATTAATAATATAAGATTTTGACTTCATAATTCCGTAAATTTAAAAAAATAAACATTAAAAATGAAATATAATAGTAAAACTAATTGAGTGATATTCGTATTTGTTGAAATATATATTCTTTATACTGTACTACAGTTGGTCTATCACGACGCGCATTTGCGATTCAATCACAATTCAATTGCGACTCAGAATTGACAGCGCAACCGCACAAGGCTAAACCACAATTGAATCTTAATCGCTTCGTGATAGACTCACTGATAGTCCGATTATTGACATTTATTTATTTATCTAACTCTGTTATATAATTACGGAATGTTTTTGTAAATTACTGTTATAAAATATGTAACTATAAATTAAAATGAATAAAATCATTGTAAATCTAGTCAATGTGGAGTTGCGATGTCTGGAGTAAGTCATTACCGATAAGCTTATAGCCAAATTCTGTTGTTCAATAAATTATGAAGCGAAAAATATGTCTTTTCTTTTCATTTACAAACATATACTCACGCCTATAAATCCCCGAAAGGGTAGGCCCCGAATCAGATCAGCATCGAAAAATCGGTATTTTCGAAACCGTTTTTCTTATTAACTATGAAACCTACAGATCTGGAATCCACATACCTGGATACTACAGGATATACCTACAGAGTAACTTGTTCTTTTCATAAATTAAATAAAAAACGAGAAAATAGTAGAAAAGAGGCACTGAACATCACTCTACTCTTTCTTATGAAACCAAATATTTTACAACACACCTGCTCATAACAGTGATATTATTTTACCGCAATTAAGCACGGAATGACACCTATTATAAAACTGTGACTTTTTCATTACTATTATTCACAAAAGTGAGTTATAGATTCTTTTTTAAATTTTATAGGAAGTGTCTATAATTGTCTATGTTCTTAAAAAAGTTTTGATACAAAAAATAACGTGTTTAATAGTACGAATAAATTAATACGCCTTTGTATGGTCATTTGATGCATTTTCGTATTTAAATAAATAATTTCAACTTGTAATACTTGTGTAATAAACAAAATTTTCGCTCAAATTTAACTTTTTTTTTCTCTAAGTACAGAAAAAAAAACAGAGTAAAAAAAAGTTAAGTTCAAACCTCATTTTTTTATAAATATGGTCGACCGCCATTGTTAAATGCGCGCGCATAGGAAAACGAATTAATTTGTAGTATTGTTTATTTAGTATTTGTAGTATTATTTTATTCGCAAGTGTGTTGTAAAACGTCGTATGGCACGTGTGAGCATGATGATTACCGTCCTCGGCTGTCTTAAGACCCTCGCCTGGCGGCTCGGGTCTCAATGGCGCCTCGGCGGTAATCACCAACGTTGCTCACTTGTACCATAATGTACTATTCTACAATATGTATCCAAATAATCTAAAATTTCACATATATGTTAAATAAGTGTATTAGCATGACATGATCTTCTAAGTTAGTAACCGTCGCTTATAAAGTTATCTATTAAAATTGGTTTTACTGATTTTTACGGTTCAAATTTGAGCGCATGACCTTGAGCATTTGTATGGTCAAAAGTCATTCGCGTATGTAATCACCTTAACACCCATATTTCGCCAACGTAATAGGGGGCGAGGTTATTACCGTCTAGCTGGCACTTTGTTATGGGCTGTATTTTTACTTTCGGATTGAGAACAGCCCTATCCCTTAGTCACCTTTTACGACATCCACAGGAAGAGATGGGGTGGCCCTATTTTACTTCACAGGGAACCAACACGACTAATTTACTTTTAATTTACTTGAGGAAATACCATAAAGAATTTAATATCGTGTCGAAGGAATCACTTCAATAACTGAGATTATAAATCTAATTAAGTATCTTTTCATAACGACAGTGTTACCATACTATAGAAAAAATTATATTACTTTTACTTCGAAGGATGCAAAGTTCTTTAAGGTCTTGAGAATTTAATTAGCGTAGGTCTTTTTTCGTGAGGAAACCTTAAAGGTGCGAACACGCCGCGCGCCGTCGGTCCCGATTGCTATTCGAATATGGCAGTTGTTACGGGAAAGTCCTAAAGAAGTCGACAGTATTAAACTTGACTTCGATATCACCAGTGGGTTGTAGTGGTATCATGAAGAATATCAGGTACTTCTCGTCATAGGCGGGGAGTTCATCCTCACACATTGCGACCGGAAATGGTGCGCACTGTGCGGTATGAACGGAAATTCATCCCTCGCACACTCAAGCTGTGGAATGAACTCCCCGCGATGGTTTTCCCAAGCGACTACAATATGGGGTTCTTCAAGAAGGGCATTAGAAGGTTTCTTCAGGGTCGGCAGCACGAGTGTGACGCCCCTGGTGTTGCATACGTCCATAGGCCATGGTAACCACTTTCCATCAGGTGGGCCGTGTGCTTGTCTGCCACCTAAGTAGTATAAAAAAAAAGGTCTTAAACGCTTCGCAATTACACTGAAAAGTCGACCCTAACTAAATTAGGAAAGGGCTCGGACGTTGATGAGTGCCCACCATCGTTACGTACTATTGTCTCTGAAAACCGTAACTATTCAAGGAGACAAGTATACAGGGGTCCTGTAGGTTGTGGAGATGGGATATGACGTAACCACCTGATCGAATGACAGTTCCCGTGGCCTATGGATGAATGCAATACCAGGGGAGTCACAGTTATAGTTTATTATTGATTTAGATCGGAAAAAGTGAACATCCAAGGCTTGAACCAACGACCACTTGCTTGCAAGGGAAATGCTCTCACCAACCGGGCAAAGATTATCCTCTGTGGTCCGAGGTCTTTACATGATTAAGTTAGTTTTATAGCAGATACTATCTTCTGAGCCTGTACAATAAACTCTTAAAACAGGTTAATAATTGAACGGCTGTCATACTGCTAACTGCAAATGTAATTGAAATTTTTCTACAAACTGCTTATGTTTGTAGTGTGACATGATTATTGACCTCTGTTTTAAGAGTTTATGGTAGGCCTGCTGATCGATTTAGATTGGAAAAATATTATGAGTAATAATAGGTAAGGTACTTACTGTCAGTGTAAACTTTGAAAAGCGTCCGTGGCTTAATGGTTAAGGAGTTTCGGGTTTAAAGACAATAATATTGAAATGCTTACTCACTTGTAACAGGTATTTCAAGCCGTCTTCCGCGTCATCGTTCGAGGCGTCGAGAAGGCTGTGTCTTAGAAGCACCTGCAAACTGTGGAATTTCTATCGGCCGATAGTTTAATCGGGTTGTTAATCAGTATTCTGAATATGTATGAAAGTGCACACACCACACCGATTTGTTGATTTGGCATCAGCCGACAAATAAGTTGAATGGGCGTCACGACTGCCTTAAGAACAAACACAAGCCACCCGACAGTTTAGTTGAGTTAACTATCAGCAGATCAAAAGTCTGCAGTATTCGGGGGCTCTAAAAAAGTAAAATTATCTCACTATTAAGCCGACACGATGCCTTCACGATAAGAAACCGTAGATAAAATCTAACATAAAGCCCGTACAAGGATTATAGTCGACCAAAGTTCATACTGCGATTCGGAAGCCACTGCAAAATAATCCTGGGGCCGCTGCGGGCACATTTAAACAAGTCCCTTGTGTCACAGAATTTTGAGGATTATCTACATTCTACGCGATTAATGCGGGCTTATCACAGAGAGCAAATGATCTGAAGGGTGTCTATTTATTTTAGAGGTTTCATGTGTACACATAATTTTGTTCCATTTAATGATACTGAGTTAATAACGGTTTCCGCTATATTCATGACTGTAAATCCGCAAATGGGAAGGTTAACACATTTTTTTATTTTTTTATTTATTGATTGCATATAGGTACATAAGGATACATTCTTTGACCCCCAAAACCGAGTATATGGTTTGACTGGGGGATCTAGCCTCCGTACAATTATCTTTAAAAGTATAACTATTACTTAGAACTATAATAACTACATTCTGCCATTGTTCGGGGTCTTTGGGCCGGTAGGCGTTTATATTTTTGGAAATGATACACGGAGAAGGTTTTTGTACAGATCTATAATGGCGAGTGAATACATTCTCATCAATGCCTTACAACTAAACGAAGCGCCTGATAAAATTAGTATAATGCTATCACTAAAAATGCAACCGCTGCATTACTAATCGGCGTTAACATTCCGGCGGCCGTAAAAACGTTGTTTTTACCCAGATACTGGGAGGGGGCAAATCTTGCTAAATGAGCGCCGAATAACTCCTGCTGATGTCCGTATGTCAGCTACGCGTGCGATGCCATCTGGCCCAGGATGCACAGCCACTATCCGTCCTAGTTTCCACTTCAGCGGTGGAAGGTGATCCTCCTTAACTACCACTAAGGTATTCAGCTGGAGACTGTCCTTGCAGGATCGCCACTTCACTCTGAGTTGTAACTCCGCAATGTACTCCTTGCTCCACCTTGCCCAGAAGTGTTGACGGAGCTGTTCGATACGCTGGAATCTGGATAGGTTATTTGTACAGCGACTTTCATAATCTGGCTGTGGTAAACATGTCAAAGGTCGTCCAATGATAAAGTGACCTGGCGTTAACGGGGAACAATCAGCTGGATCAGAAGATAATGGAGTCAACGGTCGGGAATTCAAAATTCCTTCAATTTGTATCAAAGTGGTGTTGAGCTCTTCATACGTCAGATGACAATTTCCCAACACTCTTTGCAAATGATACTTGGTAGATTTGACGCCTGCTTCCCATAGGCCTCCCATATGAGGACTATAAGCCGGAATAAAGTGAAACTTAATGCCTTCGTTGGCTACACTTTCACCTAAAGAATTGCAGTTTTGCTTTAAAAACTTAGCTAAATCATTGTAAGCACCAACAAACGAGGTGCCGTTATCTGAATACAGGTTAAGAGGCTTTCCTCTTCGTGAGATAAACCGATGCAATGCCATTAAAAATAAGTTGCTCGTCAAGTCACCAACTAATTCGAGATGGATAGCCTTGGTACTAAAGCACACAAAAACCGCGATGTATACCTTTGCCAATCTACAACCTCGACCTTGACGAGTAGCAGACATTATTGGTCCTGCATAATCTACACCTACATTTTCAAATGGGAAACCGGTAGATGAAACCCTTTGCCGGGGCAAGTTTCCCATCAGAGGAGTAGCAATTTTGCCTGCCATGCGACTACATCGCAGGCACTTGCGATAGCAGCGTCTTGCTAAATTTCGACCACCTATGGGCCAATAAGTCTCCCTGATAGAAGCGAGGAGCAGCTGCGGACCAGCATGCATCAGCCTACGATGCTCAAATTCAAACAATAAATGTGTAAAAATGTGAGAGGACTGTATTAGAATGGGGTGTTTTTTATCATAATTAAAATCGGAATTATCGAGTCGGCCACCTACACGTAAGATTTTATGTTCATCTAAATATATATTAAATTTAAATAAGGAACTTTTTTTTGGTAATTCCTTATTATCATATAAAATATTGTATTCTGGAAAAGATTCCCTTTGACATTGTCTGATAATTAAATACAGTGCACGTCTCAGTTCAGTTTCAGTTAAAAAGGATGATAGTGCAGGCTGTTTTTTGCAACAATCTATCCATTTGAGAACGTAAGCTACCGTACGGATAAGTCGGAGATAATTAGAAAAACGACTTATATCAATTAACTCATCTGGGGGAACAGTAACAGTGGTTAATGTGACGTTGGGCCTGGTCTCAGGTAGGATAGCCACAGATTTTGGCTGAGAAGGTACCTTAATGGGTTCGTGACTAAGGAATTCGGGACCGGTCCACCATAACGTTGAAGTTTGCAGGGAACTAATATCCATACCGCGGGATAGTAGGTCTGCAGGATTCAGCTCAGTTGGGATGTGTCGCCAAGAACAACTGCCCGCCTTATCTAAAACTTCAGCGACGCGGTTACGCACAAATGGCTGAAGCTTAGAAGGTAGCATTTGCAACCAACCCAACACGATGGTGGAGTCGGTCCAGAAACAAACCTCACTAATGGGCATTCTTAAAGATTTGATAATCTTTTCATATAGGCGAGTGCCTACTAACGCCCCACACAACTCCAGTCTTGGAATGGTTGTAGGCTTGATAGGAGCAACACGACTCTTAGCCAACAACAAGCGAACCATAACTTCTCCGTTATCGTTGGTACTACGAACATACGCACAAGCACCATACGCGAGCTCAGAAGCGTCTGTACATATGTGTAACTGAACCACCTTACATGAGTTACAAACCACTATTCTAGGAATCCGAATATCATTAATTAATGGTAACGTTTTCAAGATATCGTTCCAATACTTATAAATCTCTGGGGTTAATGGTTCATCCCATGAGAGTTTTTGTAACCATAATTTTTGCAATAATATTTTCATACTAACTACTGCAGGAGCTAGTAGACCAATAGGGTCAAATATACGCGCAATGGCCGATAATAAATCTCGCTTAGTATTGCCCTTTGGTAGGACTAAGCCTATCGGAAAACAGAGTTCATCTGAATCTGCGTACCAGCCACGACCTAGAAGCTTGCTGGATTCATGAGATCCGATATTTAAATCAAGAGGTGTACGAGAACTGTCGGACACCAGTTGTGGCTCATTTGATTGCCATTTTCTCAACGGCATGCCAGCTGAAGCGAGTGCAGCAGTTACTTGCTGACGTATATTTAATACTTCAGCCAGATCATCCCCACCAGTGAGCAAATCATCGACATAAAAATCATGCGCGATGATTTTAGCGATTTTATCATCATTGCAATCTAGACTAATCTGTTTTAAACATCTAGTTGCTAGATAGGGCGCGCTTGCGGTACCGTACGTGACGGTATTTAACTGAAACACCTTTACGGGTTCATCCGCATTATTCCGCCAGAGTATTTGCTGTAAACACCTATCAGATGGGTGAACATCAATTTGCCTATACATTTTCTCGACATCGGCTGACAAAATGTACTTGTGTTGTCGAAACCGAAGCAAGATTGACAGTAAATCGTCCTGAACAGTTGGACCAACCATCTGAAGGTCATTGAATGAAATTCCTGACGAAGTGGAACTACTCGCGTTAAAAACAACCCTTAACTTAGTTGTAGTGCTCTGATCACGACGTACACCATGATGTGGAATAAAATAGCCACTTGTACTCGAAACAGGTTGTTCACATGCAGACATATGGCCCAAGGACTCATATTCTGACATGAAGTTGCGATACATTTCACCTAAGTCAGGCTTAAGTTTCAATCTACGCTCAAGAGAAAGAAAACATTGAGTAGCTCGTTTCAATGAGTTACCTAAAAGAGCAGGACTCCGCTTTAGAGGGATCCTCACACAAAAACGACCGTCCTCAAGACGAGTCGTATTATTAATAAAATGTTCCTCACAGAGTTTTTCCTCTGGTGAGTAAACACATGACGACGAAGAATTAATTTCCTCTAATTGCCAAAATCGTGTTAAATCACAATCAGATTCACATTCAGATTTTGGCGAGTCACAGTCGTCAGGGGTTTTAACAAAATAACACCATGAATTATTAATTGTCAATAATGAGATATGACTACCAGAAACAGGTCCTGATATGATCCAACCCAACTTTGTTTCATAGAGCATTGGTTTTTTATCACCCAATTTTATTCTCTGCGACCCTAACAAATCCCAAAAGAGATCAGCACCTAATAATATGTCAATAGCAGCAGGCTTATAAAATGTAGGATCAGCCAAACAAATGTCTGAGGGTATCGTAAGATCACTAATGTCAATCTCATGACTGGGTACATCATTAGTTATACAAGGTAAAACAAAACAATAAAAGTCAGAGGTAAAGTTATCATTTAATGATTTAATACTCACCCGACAAGTTTTACCTACATGTGAAGTAACGTTGTTGATGCCCAATATTGACCTATCTATGGTTCGCGGTATTAACTTTAATTGTGAACATAAACGTTCCGTAATTATACTTGACGTACTACCACTATCTAAAACTGCCCTTACGACAAGTTCCTTATTATTATAATCGCAAATCTTTAATAATGCGGTAGACAAAAGCACATCGTGTTGCTCAGAAGAAGTTACCTTTGCCGCTAAAGTTTGATCACTATGCCCAGCGTTGGGCAACGCGGAAGGTACATTCTCAGGCGAGACTACATTATTATTATTCTGTGTATGACTAATAACTGCAGGTTTAGGCTCAGCTTGGTGAACAAGGTTATTGTGACGACGTTTACAAATACTACAACCAGGTTTTTTACAGTGATTTGCAAAATGACCCGATTTTAAACAGTTGAAACAAACCTTTAATGTGGGCAACAGCTTAAGTCGAGCCTCATTACTAAGTGCTAAAAACTGTGAGCAGCTTGGTAAGATATGGTCACCCTTACATTTGGGACATAATATTTTACTTGATGCGTTGGGAGATGAACTAGCTTTATTAGTATTTTGTTGTATTGAAACCATAGACTTGGACTTAGAAGTAGATTGTGTAAGATGAGTGTGAGCGAGTTCCAAACTTTCTAAAAAGTTAGCATGTTTACATAAAAACTTCATAAATTCATTAAAATTATTGCATTTATCATCATCTAAACGACCCTTGTACTCTTCCCACTTCCTATTAGTCCTTTGGTCCAATTTCCCACTTATTATGTAAATTAACAGCAAGTCCCAAGTGTCAACAGGCTCGCCCAAGACAGCTAATGCTTGTAAATTCCTTTTAACATTATCAATTAAACGTTTTAAACTAACAAAAGATTCTTTCACTATCTTTTCAATAGTAAACAAAGATGAGATATGGTTTTGCAATAATAATCTCTTGTTATCGAATCGCTCGCATAATAACTTCCACGCCACATTGTAATTAGAAGATGAAAATCCTACAGATTGAATTACTACCTGTGCAGAAGACTCCAAGCTAGTACGCAAATAATGGAACTTACTAATATCATCCATGTCATCATTCGAGTGTATGAGACTGGCAAAGGTATCGCGAAATTCAATCCAATTCTCGTACGAACCATCAAACTTAGGCAATTGAATTGTTGGCAGCTGGACGAGTTGACGATTACTTACTTCACTCTTAGTACTACTCGACGGCGGTACAGTACACATACCTAATAACTCATGCGCAACCGCTAGCGCTTTATGGTATTGCGATTCAAAATCCGCACGTGCGGCAGACTGTACCTGGTCGGCAGCATCGTCTTCACCCAGGCACTCAATTTTCAACTGCACCTCGTCAAATTGGTCATACAAACCCTCAATCCGAGTTAAACGTGACTGCAATTCTCTAGTAGCAACAGAAGTCAATGGCAGCTTCAATTCCAAACAATAATTACTAAAATATGTTAATCGACCTTTATAACTGCCTCTCTTTTTAATTAATTCTTTCATCGACTCAGATGTAGACATTATGGGAAGCAAGCGCGATCACCTGGAATTTATAACAAGCTCTTAAGACAATGGCACTACAAATAGGTACCTATAAGCCTACTGTTGCAATCTATTTACCTTACGTAACGTACCTATTCGATTACTTACTATACTAGATAGACAAATATTCAAAGAAATACAAAAACCTATTAAAATATAAAGAACAATCTTCAAATGCAGTTAATTATACCTAACTTTTCGTTAAGTAGGTACCTACACAGATTAATAGTTACACGTTAATGTACTAGAAATTTAATATAGTTAATCACAAGTATAACTACCTATATTCACAATAACTTCGTTATTACGGTTTAACTATTCTCGCAATAAAATTGACAAATAAAATAAATCTGACACTAAAACAATGACTTTTTTCACGAAACGTTTAAAACTGTTTTTTACTGACCTTAATTGCGACGATTTCTTAATAATACTAATTAATTATACCTTTAAGAGTGCTGGGTTATAAAATGTAAAATAAATATTCACACAACACCACGAAATCAAGCGCATTCCAATGCACATTCCAATGCAACGCATGCCACGCCGACCGGTCTTCACAAAAACGATGATTATTCCCGTTTTTCAGTAGATTTCAGGTCTGATAACGATAATCCTTGGTTTCTTGAATAATCTGGCTCCGATGGACCAATGTTCGGGGTCTTTGGGCCGGTAGGCGTTTATATTTTTGGAAATGATACACGGAGAAGGTTTTTGTACAGATCTATAATGGCGAGTGAATACATTCTCATCAATGCCTTACAACTAAACGAAGCGCCTGATAAAATTAGTATAATGCTATCACTAAAAATGCAACCGCTGCATTACTAATCGGCGTTAACAGCCATCGTTATGATAGCAGTATGTAATTACTATAGTAAATTTATAAAATATTTTTTAAGTTTCTTCTTAAATACTGATTTGTCTGGTTCTTCCCTGATGTCCTCCGGCAGCCTATTTAGAAGGTAAGGTATTCGTTTTTTAATGTTCTGTCACCGTAATAATTTTGTATTCTAGGAACAATATTCGCCCACTATGATTCTTGGTCTCACAGTGAGTGTTAATACACCTCTGCTTACCCCTTCGGGGATTCACAGGTGTGAGTATGAATTAGGACGGTTAGATCCCTTTCTCGAAACGGCCCACTGCTATAAAATGGGTTTCTCGTGAATCGTTACTTGCATATACTTATTCGCATATTTTATCTATTAGGACACAAAATTAGTCGTTCCCATAGTCCAATATATTTTTATGGCCGTTTTGAGAATGGGCCGTTTTGCGCCTTCCCCGTGAGTATATGTATGTATGTAGTCCAATATAACTAGGCCGGCTCGCCAGTGGGTGGGTACCGCAGGTAAAAAAGGTACCTACATACATGATAATATTGAAATAATAGTTTCATAGGTCTTAATTCCCCCGTAGGTACCTACCGTACCCACGACACGGTAATACTAGATAGTAATTCTGTGCCCACGAGGTCTGACCGCGACAGAATCAGTAATGAGTTCAAACGAGCTCACTGACGGGCTGTGCATAATTCAGCGGTAATCCTAACATTTCTGCGGGAGGTTTATTGCCAAATATTATATAGCCTGTGGTCTGGTCGTCACAGATAAAGAATTATTAGCCATATAAAATGGCTGACGGACCCACATGAGACCTTTTTAAAGTGTACAGAAAAAAATAACCTAATGTATCCTTTATTTTTAATTCTTACTGGTGTTGCCGTCATCCAATAGCGTTGAGTTCAGCCCCTCTAGACAAGTGGCAATTCGTTGCTCGGCGTATGATGGAATAGAATGCCAAATGTATGGGATTTGACGTATATGACAGGCGTCAACGAATGTCAAAAACGTCAAATCCTATATTGTCTAGGGGGGCAGGTAGCGTTATTGACTATGGGAAAATCTATTTACCTTGTCATCTGACTACGGTAGAGTCAAAAATGGAAGCTAAATGAGTTCGACCTGTATGTAAGTAAGTATATATGTATATGGATTATTAAACTATTTGCTTATGTGCTATTTCAGGCCATAATATTATATAATTTCATCCAGATCCATTCATCGGTTAAAACGTGATTGAATAATAAACATCTAAGCAACTTCACAAACTTTCACGTCCATACTTATATATTATAAATGTGAAAGTAACTCTGTCGGTCTATCTGTTTGTCTGGTACGCTTTCACGCCTAAACCACTGAAACCGATAATTTGGTTTAGAGGTAGATTAGACCTTGAGACTGGATGTGGAAGGCGGAGGATCGGCAAACGTGGCGCATATTGGGAGAGGCCTATGGACATATTATGTCCACTGCTAGACAGCAGTGGACTGCAATAGACTAATTGATTGATTAATTGATAGACCTGAGAAAGGATATAGGCTATGTTTGGTTGCGATAACCGACATTCACGTGGGCGGGGCCGCGGGCAACAGCTAGTTTATAAATAATAGCGGGATAGTAGGATAGTAAGCTTAATTTATGATCTTAGTAGGATAGGATAGTATTAATAGGATCGGTTTGTTGACTTTTAGGAGAGCGACTGCTGTTTGACCTCACAACCCCGAGAGCAAAGCTTGTACCCGAGCCTCATTCATCACTCAGATGAGGTTAGCTTCGCCCTAAAGCGTGTGATCCATTAGCGAGCCGGCGAGCCAACGGTCTTAACCGTTGGCTCGTCCAACCTCTTTGGTGATCCAGTAGCGTACCAAACAGTCTACTCTCATCGTTAGCGAAGTCATGGCGTGTTCCCAGACGGAGTTACTTCGTTAATTGGGTATACTGTAACATCAGGAGACAGAGCAAATAAATTATTAAAATAAAAACAATAAATTCGCACCGCGGACTTAGAATCTCAAGTATGCATGAAGAGCCAGCGAGCAAATCCGTCGGATTTTAAGTCCGCGGACTATTATGTGCTCCATTAGCGGGTTAGATCTTTGGCTCGCGAGTTCGTTGGCGTACCTACCAGCGGTTTTGCTCGCAAGTGGATAACCCCCTTAAAGGTTTTTGTAAGGCCTCTTATGTACACCCACACGCAAAAGTGAATGATAATGATAAAAAACAAGTAAGTAGATTAGTAAATGATGCGCGCCGACCCAGCAGTTAAAAATGATAGGCCTTATTAATTACACCTCTATTGTTTAACATAATGTCTAAATATTAGGCAGGCTGGCCTTAAAAAGAGATCGCTTCTCGTTTCCATTACATTTAACCTTCCTTATCGGTAGGTTTGAATGATAATGTTTTTATTATTTTCATTTATTAATAATAAAACTCTTTATTTTTAATTTCTTTCACTACCTGCAGTGGTTTTCCCAAGCGACTACAATATGGGGTTCTTCAAGAAGGGCATAAAAAGATTTAAGTGCAATGCTTCGATATCTGGAATATCGTCATTGGGATGTGGAGGTCAGATGGCAGTCGCTTCACGAAAAATATCGAAGTCAGCCAAATCCGCAGTTAGACTGGTAAAGCAGAGCCCAGACTCCGCGGTTACAGATGCAACTGGTATTACATTATTAGGATGTAGAATAGAGAGAGACGGAATGATTCATCATCATCATCATTTCAGCCATGGGAAGTCCACTGCTGGACATAGGCCTCCCCTATAGATCTCCAATAAGAGCGGTTGGAAGCGGCTGAATGATAAAAATCGATCTATTCCGATCCAGTACTATACTTCTAATACCAGTGGTATCTTTGTACTCATGATTTTTTTTTGTATTTCGAACGTAAACCATTTTTGAACCTATTCGTCATCCCAGCGGTAACAATACCGACTACAATATTTTTCAACATAAATGGTTTATTGATTGAAATTACACTGTCATTCGATCTAAAGGTGTGTACTAAATACCAGATCAATAAGTCAACAGAAAGGGGATAAAACAAAAACTAAATTTGACCCAACAAGCGAACTAAACTAAATAAAACTGTTGAAAAATATTTAATACTTAAACTAATTATTTGTTCATTTATTTCAATTACAAATTTGTTAGGAAATTAAGTTCGTTTATCGAATTATAAGTTAGCTGGACTTCCAAATTTGTTGATAATTTTGTTGGAGTTCAGCAACTTTTGCGGGTGACGGTACCAGGAAGCATTTGCTGTACCTACATGATTTTGATATATCCTTCAGACCTTTTCCCGACTCAGTTGTGGTAGGCTTAGGGTTATAAAACAATGTTATATAACATGTTTCAGTAATGTAGACACTGAAGTTATAAAACATGTTAGTGATAACACGTTATTTTAATTTTAAAAGCACTGCAATGTCCAACGAAATTGTTATATGACATTGTTAAATCAAATGTGTTCAGTATTGTTAAATGTTGCAAAGTTATAAAACAATGTTAGATAATGTGGACGTGTTATAAAACACAAGTTATACAACATGTTACATAATCTGTACGCACCTTAACAATGAAGTGGCTGAACTTTGGCATTTTCTGTGAAGCGATTGCCATCTTATTTCTACAACCCATTGCCGAAATCGAAGTTCTGTAGTTAGACCAATTCCGACTCCTTAACCACTAAGCTACCGACGCTTCTCGCTTATTATAGGCTTACGAGTATATCATCACGCTACTACATTGAAACGCAATAATTGAAAACGGAAAAATTACGTGCATATGGATATATGGTTTAAGGTGATACGCGGTTTTGAAGTATGCCACCCACGTGTGAAGTCGGGGCGGGTCGGCTAGTGATAAAATATAATACGATATATAAAGTGTCTCTTGTCCCGAAAATAATATGACAGTAGATCTGAGGCGACAAAAGCTTTGCATTCTCTTTGACAAATGCAACACGCGTTCTCTTGTGTCATGCTACTTGTCACTAATGGACGGGGGGATTATATTATTATTATAATACTTTTCCTCTATTTTTGTTGTGTTGCGATGGGACCGCGTACCTAGTAGATAAGGCGGTGACTTGTGCTCAAATGGTCGTGGGTTTGAACCCCAGGCTGGGCTGGGCTTCAATATTCCGTGATACGTTTGCCATCTGACCTCCACAACCCAATAGCGATATTAGGCGATATCGAAGCATTGCAGCTAGAGTCTAGACCAGTTGTTAGACTTTTTAGGGCTCCAACTACCGGTAACGACTACCATAGATATTCATATGGTAACCGGGACCAACGGCTAGATCAATGCAAATACCCATATTCATGCAGACTTGACTTCTTCAATTTCAGAAAGTAATTATCAGCTCTAAAAATATTAAACAAAGCCATAAAAATATTCTAATACCTACATTAAATTTCAAAGGCAGTCTTCAGTAGGTAAGACCAGGTAGGAGTAGATAAATAAGATCATAATAAATGTATGTAAAAAATCGAATAGGTGCTCCTGAGCCCTGGCACACAATATTTTATTCAGCGGAGATAAGCCGGGATGAGACGGGATTATTGCCGTGTATTTTTACTTAGAGGGGCGACTGTAATATCTACCGCAAAATGACTGTGTAACAAGCTAATGTTGAGACTAGAATGAAATTTAATAATCCCTACTAATATTATAAATGCGAAAGTAACTCTGTCTGTCTGTCTGTCTCACTTTTACGACTAAACCGCTGAACCGATTTTGATGAAATTTGGTATAGAGGTAGATTAGACCTTGAGAAAGGACATAGGCTATGTTTAGTCGCGATTACCGACATCCACGCGGGCGGAGCCGCGGGCAGAAGCTAGTAATCCCTACTAATCCCTACTAATATTATAAATGCGAAAGTAACTCTGTCTGTCTGTCTGTCTGTCTGTCTGTCTGTCTCACTTTTACGACTAAACCGCTGAACCGATTTTGATGAAATTTGGTATAGAGGTAGATTAGACCTTGAGAAAGGACATAGGCTATGTTTAGTCGCGATAACCGACATCCACGCGGGCGGAGCCGCGGGCAAAAGCTAGTAATCCCTACTCATATTATAAATGCGAAAGTAACTCTGTCTGTCTGTCTGTCTGTCTGTCTGTCTCACTTTTACGACTAAACCGCTGAACCGATTTTGATGAAATTTGGTATAGAGGTAGGTTAGACCTTGAGAAAGGACATAGGCTATGTTTAGTCGCGATAACCGATATCCACGCGGGCGGAGCCGCGGGCAAAAGCTAGTTTTATATATTTCGAATAATTTGGAATCATATTAGGCTTCCCGGCAGAGTAGAATTTGGGCCACCCCATCTCCTCCCATGCGGTGGCGACTAAGGGATAGGGCTGTTTAACATCAGACATATACCTATACAGCCCAGACTCATCCTCAGATACATGGCTCGAGTCAACAATAAGTGCCCAGAATACGGCAATAGGCTCACCCCCTATTACGTGGGACCGAATACAATGATTGGTGAAATGTGGGTATGGGGATAAAGGCGTGATTATATGTAATGTATGTTAGTTATTAGGCTTAGTAATGTAATCACAGGCGGTGTCATAATCAGGCAGAGATAGATAGATAGATAGATAGATAATTCTTTATTATAGACCAATAGATTTACAGTATGACAAGTTGGTAGCATGTAGGTACATAGTTTAATGTACCATGGGCGGCCTTATCACTAGTGGTGATGGGTCTCTATAACCCGATTCCTACCGGCTTGCTTTGCATAGGTTAGCCGTGGAAGAAAATTGTTTTTTAATTCCATACAAAATTGATGGACGCTCTAAAAGAGGTGAGATTATTTTCCACCTCCTTCCAGTCCTCCGTGCAGTCCATGGAACACTTGGTTTCGTGTCCCCTATGTCCTACCTCTCGCACTAAAGAAGACCTAAACAAAGCCACTGACAGCGCAGTCGAGATGGCGAAATTTTACTCTCGAATAATTTAGAGCAGTGAAAAGAGGATCATTGACACGAAAGAAGAAGAACCTCCTTCCCTTTTGAAAATTTTCGCCCTTCGCTACTTATATTCACACACATGACAGCCTCCGTGGCGTAGCGGTAGTGAACGCGGCCGCTACGCAGGAGGCGCGGGTTCGATCCCCGCTCAGTGCAAATATTTGTGTTCATGAAATATGGGTATTTGCATTGGTCTGGTCGTGCCTCGGAGAGCACGTTAAGCCGTCGGTCCCGGTTGCCATAAGAACATCTATGGCAGTCGTTACGGGTAGTTGGAGCCCTAAAAAATCCAAAAACAACGGTCTAGCTGCAAAGCTTCGATATCGCCTAATGTTATCATTGGGCTGTGGAGGTCAGATGGCAATCGCTTCACGAAAAAATATCAAGGTCTAGCCAAATCTGTAGTTAAGACGGTAAAAGCGGACCCCAGACTCCGAGCTGAAAAGCTTCGGATGCGACTGGGAATTAACGCTAAGATGAGAGAGATTCACACACTCACAACAATACTTCAAGCGCCTATCTTAACAAATTTCTGCATCATCCTAAGGTTTACTAGTAGAAAATGCCCATGGAATTAAGCCGCCTTTGTACATCTATGTTTATTTATGCAAAAAATTAAATAAAGGCGTGGCGAGTGGTGACAGAAGTAGGTACCTAAGTACCATATTTGGTGACAGATCAATCATTTTGAGTTCCAAAATTATATTTCTCTTTATTGTAATGAAATTACAGAAACAGAAAAAAACATAGTTTTAAAATCAGATTCAAGCAGAAATGATCAAAAATAGAATTCGCTCTCCGTGGCTGCTTTGATCAAATAACGTTCAAATCAATGACGTATTGTTTTGGTCTCCACATGGTTTGAATATTTATCAGCTTCGTTGAACACTACGAACTACTCCCATACAATATTACTGACTATTGACTAAACTGACACTGTTGCTAATCATTTTACCGCTTAAAAAGTCAGTCTTTTGGGTTGAGAAAGTACTGGATCCAGATCATATTCTGTCCTCCGTGATCCAGACATATATATATTCTTGACGTCTTGACAACGTTTTGTGGGTGCCTTTTGAAGATAACACGGTATGCTATGGCGGTGGAGGAGCTCAAATCCACCAATCTTAGATTGTATTAAACCAATCCGCGCGCCAGGGTCTCGTTTTTTATTTTTATATACACGTGAATTTGACTTCGCCTCGCCTGATGGTAAGCTGAAGGCAAAGTCTCTAAAAAGAGGGTCTGTAATATACACTTACCATGGGAGTAATAGGTGGGGGTAATAAATGGAACCGCCTGTCACCCTAGCAGAAGCAGGCCTAAAAAGCGGCGCGACATCCGCCCCTCCCGCCTCTGCGCTTTCTGGGGAAATATGGGGATATCGTAGTCCCACACCTGGGGGAGCCTTCGATGGCCCTGGGTCAGCCCGGGTGCAAGGGATACCCCAGAGGCTGCCACACCCTCGGCAACTAATGGCCCGTGACGGCCATGTGATTTTGGTCGGTTCGAGACATAACCAGTTGGCGATCGTCACCTCAAAAGGACCTTATTTCTCTCGCGAATTGGGGTTATGATATATGCCGGTAGCTATACCTACGGTTCTAACATGGGTTTTTTAATAGTATCTAGTAACTAATACCCTGAGGTGGACTCAGTTGTGATTCTATTTTTGGTCAACATAGTTCACAGAGCTATGGGTATTGTATGTATGTACCTATGTAGGTAGTCAGGGAAGCAATTCTGCATGACGTATAATATATCACAAGGAACACGTGTACCGTGTCACGTAGAATCCAATATCGGGTGTCCGACTTGTGACTGCAATTAATTCGTATTGCCACGATACATCGGTATCTGTTCTATGATATCGGTGTGACCTCAAATAAAAACTGAAATATTAGATAGATAGTTATATATAGGTAGATAGATAGTTAGATGAATAGTTAGACAGATAAATTCTTTATGGTACACCGATATTATTACAGATTATTGTTCATAGATACAGTTGCAATTAAATGCACAATGGGCAGCCCCATTTCTTCTTCATCATCCTAGCGTTAATCTCAGTCCCATCCGATTCTGTGCCGTCTTCTGCGCTGACGGCACAGAATCTTTCTGTTCTTACCGTGCCCGCAGCAAGAGTGTGACTCCCCTAGTGTTGCACTCGTCCTTACGCTACGGTAACCACGTTTCATCAAGTGCGCCATGTGCTTGTCTACCACCTAAATGGTATAAAAAAGTACAACCTTAAATTAAAGCATAACTTTGGAAGTAAGTGAGTACCCACGACATTTCGTCCGTTCCGGTTTATTTTTTCTTATTTTTCATAGTTAATAAGCATTTAATAATAAACTTGGGCCTGTAGAAGACATACAACGAACAGACGGCAATTAGGCAGCGGGAGGGAATCAAAAATGGAAATAAAAAAGTACTGAAACTCGCCATTCACGGAATATTCAATTAGAAGTAAATCTTAATGAGTTCGCCAAATTTATTTATTGTGTGGCTTTCGTTGTGGGTGTTGATAAAACTCAGTGCTTCAAGTGGCTAATAGATTTGCCGGAACGACATTCAGGGCTGAATAACGATAGGTAAAGTCCGACCAATAAAATAAAAAACCCGTACTGGGGGCGCCAAAAACATCTATGATTATGACAACACCAAGTATAGTGATACACATGTAAAATGCCAATATTTTTCAACACACTTGCTTATAAACAGGCTTTTATTTCCCCGCAATTAAGCACGGAATGACACCTAATATAAAACTGTGACTTTTTCATTGCTTCTTCTTCCTCCTAGCGTTATTCCCAGTCGCATCCGAAGCTTTCAGCTTGGAGTCTGGGGTCCGCTTTTACCAGTCATAGCTACAGATTTGGCTAGACCTCGATATTTTCCGTGAAGCGATTGCCACCTGACCTCCACGACCCAATGTTAACATTAGGCGATATCGAAGCTTTGCAGCTAGACCGTTGTTTTTGGACTTTTTAGGGCACCAACTACCCGTAACGACTGCCATAGATGTCCTTATGGCAACCGGGACCGACGGCTTAACGTGCTCTCCGAGGCACGACCAGACCAATGCAAATACCCATATTTAATGCACACAAATATTTGCACTGAGCGGGGATCGAACCCGCGCCTCCTGCGTAGCGGCCGCGTTCACTACCGCTACGCCACGGAGGCTGTCATGTTTTTCATTGCTATTATTCACAAAAGTGAGTTATAGACTTCTTTTTTTTAATTTCATTAAGTTGCTTTGTTCTTAAGTTTCGATACAAAAAAGATCGTGTCCAATATTACAAACGAATTAATATAGAAAGAAAAGAAAAAGAAAGAACTTGTAGTACGTGTTTAATATACAAAACTTTCACTAAAATGTATTTTTTTTTCTCTGTTAAAAAGTTAAGTTTTTCTCTGTTAAGTTTTCTGGTTAAAATAGAAAAATAGACGCGGCGTGTTATACTGGTTACAAGGACTGGGCACAAATCACAACACAGTAGTATCCGTATAATAGTTTACTGCTTGGAATGGTAAATACAAGTTAGACATACAGTTACACCATGTATAGAACAGGGACCACGCGATATTGTTTTTCGGACTGCATAAAATTCTTGTATTTTATGCCTAACAGCACAGAGATCAAAATAATCGAGCATGATTTTCTTTTTTGCGTTAGGCTTATTTTTCTTAGGCGTAGAAAATACATTTGACGTTTGACCTTCTCTTCGTATTTTTATTACAGAAGATCGGGATATACCTAAAAATGTGAATAATAATTAGTCACAGTAAAATCAGTAGATTAGGCCAATTTCAGTGGCACGTACTCTATGATGTCCTACCCGTCATGTTGACAACAAGGTCCGTGATGTTATTTAGAGGAACAGAGTCCAATCCTTCCTACTTTTTATCCGACAAATACTTTGTTATATTATAAATTACTTTTCTTAACTGGCTTTTAATAGTTTTCGGCATATTACTATAGTTTTGTAGTTTTGTAGCGCTCTCAAACTCAACAACACGCACAATTGACACCACACTGACAGATGACCATAATGACATTGTATAGATTGTTACCATATGAAGAAATTAGTTCCAATAGTTTACCGCAATATGGCGAGGTTTTTTATTTTACTGGTCGGGCTTTATATCTGAGGACAGATTGTGTAGATAGACCTATTGACAGATTTGACAGATTTTAAGCAATCTCGAGATTCAGAACTGAATACCATTCCAAAAAAATCTGCCCTAAACCAGGGATCCTATTCAGTACTTAGTCAGAAATACATAACACGATAACACCCAGACCAATGCAATACGTAAAAATATTTGCACTGAGTGAGAGATACGAACCCGCGAACTTTAACATAGCATTTAACATAGCAGTCTTAACGCACTATCGCTACACCACACAGGGCACGTTAAAGACATATTAATCACTAGATATTATGAAACAAAGTCGCTGTCGCTGTCTGTCCGTCCCTATTTATGCTTAAATCTTCGAAACTACGCAACGGATTTTGAAGCGGAGTTTAATAGATAGAGTGATTCAAGAGGAAGGTTTAGGTATATGTATAATACTATGCATATTATTGTAGAGAAACACTGATAAATCGGGATCAGAATACCACGCGGGCGGAAAATATGGCGGTACGAAGTTCCCCGGGTCAGCTAGTACTCTATAAGTTGCATATCCACTGTAATTTAAAAAAAAACTTGCTTGTATCTTGTATAGTCTTTAAACCTAGGCTCCATTTGAAGCAATACACTTTTGGCCTCGTATAACTAATCTATTCTCCCGAGCACTCCTCATAGGTACTTTGTGTTATAGCTTCTAGTTCCGTTAGCGAAATTTGTTTCATGTATCTAATGGACTTGAAACATCTGCCACGAAGTGACAATTTTATTCTACGCAACAAAAGATAAATCGCGGAGAGTCTTGCATATATTTTTAATACACTTTTTTTTCGTAATAATAAAATATTGTAGGACATTGCACACAATGCTATCTAGACCCAAAATAAGCATAGCTTAACTAGCTTGTGTTAGGAGAGCTTGTGAGAGGTCGATTCTCTTTTCTAAATCATAATCGATTTGAATAGTTAGCATAATAAATGCTTTAAAATTTCATTCAACTACCCTTTAAAATTATAAATTCTAATATTTGGTATCTTTGTCTCTGATAATATGTCACAAATCTGTCTCCGAGTTTCTAATTGAGATGTGGGATGGCATGGCATAATTACAGTGGGCACAGTATCCTAAAATGTCAGTTTACGTGACGAAATAATATTTTATGCATTACCTATCTCGTATTTTCAGAAAATTGTAACAAAATCCCTTTTATAAACCACTTAGGTGGCAGACTAGCACACGGCCCAACTGATAGAAAGTGGTTACCGTTGCCTATGGACGTGTGCAACACCAAGGACGTCACATTGCGTCACGCCGACGACCCTGTACGAAACTTTCTAATTCTTAAAAAGAAAACCCCATAAGTACTATAGTCTATAAAATATCTACGGATTGTCCCTGTGTGATATGTCCTTAAATTGGAATTTTAAGCTACTAGTTCTTTTACAGTGTTTGGGCGTGATTAAAACAGATTGTACAAGAAAAGGGCTTTTATTAATTGGAATAAATCTGGGATAATTATTCTGAAGGACGGACGTCCGAATCCGATAAACTATTCAAAACATTATCGCGTAGGAATAACGATTTAATTAGGTAAATACATCGGCTTTGTTAGTTGGAGGATTTTGTGGAAAAAGGTGGTTAGTGGTTACCACAGAGTACTATACCTTGTGGTGTTTCATTGTTAACGTCCTATCTGCTCTAATTATTAATTACTAAATAAAAGGGATAGATGATTATATTATACTCTGTAGATACTTGCACTAAAACACACATTACAAACTCTATAATTTCGTAGCGATTCTAATTGGTGCTTTTTTTTAAGGTGGACAACATGTCTATCTATAGTTTATAATAGGTATATCATTGCGAGTACTGAAGAGTTTATTAACAAGTGTCCATAGAAAGATATCATTTAAAATGTAAAACCACATTCCTGCTGATTATTTTTAAAGAATTTTAATGATTATTTTTAAGAATAATGTTAAACCTCAGACTAAAAGAAAACCATTCTTTTAGTCTGAGTTTTAAATGTTGTACAGTCGCAAGACGTACTCGAGGCTTCCGTACCAACAAGTCGCCGTTCGTTAAGAGTCCGCTCACAAAATTTGAGCAAAATTTATGTTTTTATGAATTTTATAATAATATATTAATGCGAGGGTATCCGACAAATTGTGCTTTAAATGTGTTTCATTTGTAAATAAATTCTGAAAAAGAAATGCTACGAAATTTTAACGTGGAGGGAAGTACTTACGCTTCAGTTTTATTTTTATAACACACTTTACTTAATCACAAAACAATACAACACTGTTTTTTTACATTTATAGGGTCACGTTTGACTTTCAATCACACCTAATGGTAAGTGATTTCTCCTATCTCATACCGATTTATTATTTACGAAAAAATAACCGTAGGCATCTACTACTTAAAATTTATGCAAATTCTATTAATAAGAAAAATCCTTGATCCCGGTAACTTGAGTCACGTAAAAAACACAAAATAAGGCTCAAATTCTTAAACGACGCTTTAAAAAGTTTGTTGTTATTTTATGCAAGGAAAAGTTCAAATTACATTTTGCCTAGATACGCGGCTATTAGAGCAGGCGGTCGCTGCTTAATTGCGTAGAAAATGTTAAAGAATATGCCCCGCGTACGAAAAATATTCAAATTCGTAACGTAAATGTATCGAGAGAACGGAGCATTGCGATTGGCCGGCTTCACACACACACAGGTTCACAGTAGGCAGCCGGCCAATCCTAAAGGTGGCTTTTGACTATGGGATGTAATGTAATATATATTACATCTTGACATATCGCTCGTCATACATTTTGTACGAGACCGTTTACACTACGCTATAATATATATTACATCCCAAACTATAAATATTTTTTCGAGCGATATTTGAAGGTGTATATTTTACCTCACGTCCCCGGACACCACGCCTCCCCCTGTCTCGCCCGTTTGAATGGCGACGTTTGATCGCGCATGTGAAATCACGTTGTTATTTTAAACTGAGCAATCAGAAGTCAGGGAATTCGCGCATGCATTCTACACAGACCAATCAGATTCGCGTACGCAGTTCGATAGGGTAACGAAGTTGTCAAATTTTGGTGTCAACTCATGGTACAGCTACTGAACTATCCCAAATATATATCTTACATTGTAAACAGCAATCGCGGGATGTAATATATATCTCAAGATGTAATATATATTACATCCCATAGTGAAAAGCCGGCTTAATGCTCCGTTCTTTCGATATGTTTACGTTACGTTTTCGAATATTTTTCGTGGCCGGAGCAGTGATTACGTTTTTACGTACAAACATTTAAGTAGAATGTAGTGTTTAAGGTCAGCACAGACCTAGCGGCAGTGCTCGACCAGTTTTTAAGTGTTATTTAAATATGAACCTTATTCCATTTAGACGAAGCTGCGGAGACGTTGCACGCAATATCGAACGTCGTGCTCATTCCCCTTGCACCCACAAGTGGGAGAAATACGTAGTTGGTACATGAGGAAAACCTGTGGGAGAAGCTGGTGGGTGAACGGGTCGCGGCTCGAATCGTCAAGCACGTATTCGGATAAGCAAACTGTCGCTAGGTCTGTGCCTGACCCTTACGTAGCAAACGTACATAATAATTGATATAATATTTCATTATTAATGGCATGGCGTTGCAAACTTCATTGTTGAGATATGGGCATTTTTTTATTTGCGTGTCCAAGTTACAAAATGGAATGAAAAAATAAAAAATATTGTTAATGCATAACAAAATTTATAGAATGATTCCCTATTCCTGAAAGAACATTACAATAGCTACAGTTACCCTATAAATATACAAGTTTGGAAAAAAATAAAACTTTCTTTGGACACGAGAGTGGTTTAGACATCCACTTTGTAACTCTTAAAAGTATAATTAATAAATAAAATAGTACGTTCTTAATGGAAGATTTTCGTTTATTTGGTTATAAATATAATATTCTTTAAAATAATATTACAGCTTAAGTAAGATAAGCCATATATTTTTAGTATTTTGTAAAAATGTAACCATTTTGTAACTATTTGGTAATTAAGCCCAGTTAACTTTCGATTTATATTGTGTAACAACCATCTAATGATGTTGATTATTTTTTTATGATTTACTCTTTTTTTATAATTTAACGCAAAGTAAAATAAAATAAGGTATTCACTTTCAAAATTAGTAAAATTTAAAGAAATGGTAACAGTAAAACATAAGACAATTACAAAATGGAAAGGTTCAGTAACAAAATCGAAAAGGTAAAGCTTAGTTTACCCTGAAGATAATGAGAGGACAGGCACCACACAGATGCGAATCCAGCACCTATGTACTCGTGAAGACGAATCAAACAAGCCCAAGCCATCTTCCAGCTCTAGCATTAGACCCTGGTTACTATTGGTTACCATACAGGATCATAGTACTTGTTAATACCATTCAAACGTTCCCAAACTCGATGGGGTTGTGTCGTTTTATTGAGTAGTTCCTATGGCTACCTTCCTCCTCCAGCATCAGATCAGCTCCATGTTATCATAATATTGTATAGTCATGTGGCATGCAAAATTGCAACTCAATCGGATAATCAGAAGTGGTCGAAAAATGACTTGCAAGACTTCAGCAAATTTACAATATGAACATTGCAAGTTAAATAAAAGCATCTTAAAATACCAACACTTTGCAACAATTAAAAATTAATTGAAGAACATAATAAGAGCCCCAAGTACATTTTTACGCCGAGACACAAGTCAAGTAACCGACAACAATTATTGTACTAAAATAATTATTGTTCCAAGATATCATCATATATCCACTAAAAAGATAAACACATGCCTGCATGCATTTGTACTCGCCTTTATGTTTCCATTCTGTAACTTTTTTATTCCACGTTATATGTAACCAAACGAAATGGAAGTAACGCATCTCCAATCGCCGACCTAAGATTGCTTGTTAATCAACTTTAATAAATATGAAACACAAAAACAACTATTTTAATAGCTTATAAAGCGTTTGTAGTTTATCATTATTATATTTCTATAAACAAAAAACCAAACTTAACAGTAAAAATCACAATTACAAAGTAGATGAAAAATCCGGCATGGTAACGCTCAACAAGTTTCAACTCGAAATGCGTCAAAATGGTCATTCTATGACTGCTTCATTAAATGGGGAAGTCTGAAGTATTATTGCCAGGAAAGAAATTTGTATTCAGTGGTATATTTTTTGGCGACAAAGTCCATCAAATTACGGTTACAAAGTGTAATTCCATGCACGCCCGAAATCGTGGGACATAATATAATGTTACGAAAGATAGGTCAAAACGCAGGATGGACAGCGCTGCAAACTCACTACTGCCGAGGATCTTCAACGGATCATAGAAAAGCATCCCAAACCATCACTGAGCTCCAGGGACTAGCGTGGTCATAAGTGTTGAACATCATTTTCTAGTTTTAATATTCTTACACCGCTTGTAATCGCATACTTCTTAAAATTTTAAATAGCTCCTTGCCCTACTTTCATTAGCTTTCAGTTCTATTGTTTCACATTGTAACGTTGGCTTTATATCATAAATTTTAAAGGTTTTGCTGTGTACCTACTTGTAATGTACAATTCAATTCAATTCAATTTTTTGGTGTGGCAAGCTATGCCGAAGTTGTCGGCAAATTTGGCCATGTACAGACGTGCGAAGGAGTATAGTCACTTAAAAGGCCGCAGTCAGTATACATTTTGAATTTGGCAATTTTGTCATAGGGTCAAATTTGACTGATTGTGAGCAAGTCGAAACACTTAAGAAAATACAAATTAAATAATAATATATAACCATTCACGAATAGAAATAATACACGCATACAAACAATAAAGAGAAATGAGCAAAAAAGTACCATACTAAATAAGGAAACGAGGCAGTAGGCAGCATCAGAGTTTGATATCGTTTCGTCTAATGAAGTAAATCAACAACCTAAGAACATCTCTTGACGAGTCAGTTAGTAGTGAAGAGAAGTTGATGGGGGTAGGGACGTCTAGTTCCCGAAGACAGGTGTACAAGTCAGGAGACAAGTTGTTATTTCTCGGGCAGTTAAAAAAGATGTGATCCAGTGAACCCTCATCCAGGCCGCATTCGCACAATGATGAATCACTTATGCGAATTTTATTCAGGAACACTGGAGAGCAGCAAAAACCAAGGCGCAGTCTACACATAACAGATATGACCCTTTTAGGAACAGTTTTGAAACGGTAGTACCATGGCTTTGGTGATATGTCTGGTTGAACAGCATGGTAGAATTTACCTTTCTCTTTGCAGCTCGCAGACCAGAGGGCCTGCCATGAAGACATTAAATTAACCTGAGGCAGGCTCAGCAAGTCATAGCTTTGGTATGCAAGATGCTTGGGATCGCTAGATGGTGAACTGATGGCACTTTTGGCAAGAGAATCGGCACACTCATTGCCCTCAATGCCACTATGACTGGGAATCCAAACTAACTGAACTGTCCTTTGGTAGCTAGCACATGCATGAAGAGACTTTCTGATGTCCAAGATTAGGGAGCTATGCAATTTGCTCCGATAGGGGTTCTGCTCAAGAGCTTTAAGGCAGCTTAAAGAGTCTGTGAAGATTACACTATTGATGATATTAGTATGTGCTTCTACAAACAAACAAGCTTCCAGAATAGCCACACATTCCCCTGTAAAAACAGATGACTCCTTAGGGCACCTGAACTGGAGGATGATCTGGGAGTTCTGATAATAAACTGCGGCACCCGTATAACTATCATTGTCAATTTTAGAAGCATCTGTGAAGAAACGGTGAAAACCACTCCATCTGTTGGCTAGAAGTTCTTTAAAGGTTGAGTTGGCAGAAGGGGAGTCTTTATCTATACCAGCATTAAGACAAATGTTTGGGTTGAAGTGAAGAATTTCGTAACTGTAGTTGAAAAGAGGAAGTCTATTTGTTTTACTCACTGGACATTCTAAATTTTGAAAAGATCTAAAAGTTTTTAGAATTAGAGGAATTTCTTTACATTTCCAATAATTAGAGGAATGAGGATCATTCACGTTTTTAGCTGAGTATGCAGATTTATAATGATTAAAAAAACAATAAACACTGTGAAAAAATTATTTCAATCCGATCAAAAATGACGAAGATACAGCAATTTTAATGCAGTAATCTCAAAAACGCTCGCCGCCGCGCCAAAATACTGTGTGACGTCATCTGTTATGACAGCGCGCGCCGCCGCTATGGAGAGTATGAAGACTTAGGGCTCTTTTGGGTTAAGACTCCATAGCTGTTTTATTTCGTAACGTATAATTTTGAAATTTTGTACGGATTTTAAGTAATTTACAAAGCTTCTAATAATATAGTTTTTGTGCTATTTACTTCAATACTTTTTTTAATAAAAATAACTATATCTATACCTACTTATAATATTATGAAACTGAAGAGTTTGTTTGTTTGAACGCGCTAATCTCAGGAACCACTGATTCGAATTGAAAAGCTCTTTTTCTGTTGAATAGTCCATTTATCGATGAAGGTTATAGGCTATATAACATCACGCTACTACAAAAGGGAGCGGAGCAGTGTTCATAAATGTCAACAAATCCGGCAGACTTCCATACATCTATGTTAACATAGTAATAAAGAGGGAAGATTTGTATTTTTGTATTCGATTAAACTCAAAAACTACTAGACCGATTTCGAAAATTCATTTACCATTAGAAAGCTGCATTATCACTGACTAACATAGACCTTATTTTATTTTCAAACAAATTAGGAATCCTTACTAAAACTTCAATAATGAAATCCAAGATGTAAAAAAATTACTTAAAATATTTCTTACATCGCGTGCGCTGAGAAAACTATTGATGATAGAATAATATAATGTACTGCGGAAATATATAACTTAAAAAGGTCTACATAAAAGTCCGCGATAGCATATGTCTATCTCCTAAGAAAAACCCACAGCAATCATTTTTATCTTTTAAAAATTACAAAATAATAATGTGTCATTATCGAAGCTATTTTTAACAATACAGTATCATTCCTTATCCAATTAAATACGTTCAATATATTGGGCATTTAACCTTTAACTGGTGACGTGGGGGCCGCTCAGGCCTAGCTAAAGTAATAATATTGAATTACTCCCCTCCCCCGCACGCAACGCATACGTGGCTTCTTGTAGCTTCAAGTTAAGCCACCGAGAGGTCGTTAAAGGTGGTGCACGTGTCATCGCGCGCAATTCTGGTGAGTAAATTCGTTATAAAGTTTTTTGTGGGCCTCTCAGGCCCCACATCAGTATGTACGTAACTTTTTGGAAAGTTGTTTATGTTAGGCTCTGATATGCCTGAGCGTCCAAAAGTTCTAGAAGAAGACGTAAAACAAAAGAGAAGATGCCACATGTGTCCACTGAAGCTTCAGAGGAGTTCTACACATACCTGTTACGTATGAAAAAGCCCGATTTGTCTTCAATGCCCGAAGGAAGTATGCCCAGATTGGGCGTAAATTGTGAGATTTGATGCCTTGCAGTTTTTTATTTCCTCTATGATACTACGAATGTTTATTAGTTAGTTTATTAGAGGCATTATTGAACTTTTATAATAAAGGTTAATTTGTTTGATTTATTCAAAAAAATTAAAACATTTAAGGTGATTTCTGATCTCAGGTAATTTCTACCAAATAATTATTAACTACAGTTTAATTGTTAAAAAGAAGTCTTATTTTGATTATTTTTTTTTTTAACAATTTTGTTTGTTTTATTATAATATACTTATTTAACGTAATGATTAAATATCAGGATAAATAAAACCTCTAGACTAATAAAAAAACATATTTTTAAGTACGGGCCTTTGAGGCCCCCACGTCAAAGCTTACGTAAAATGAAAACCACGACACTAGCTAAAGGTAGATTAAAATTGCTATTCAAACTATTTGATTACAATGAAGAACTTCAGCGTTAGGTAAGCGTAAGAGCGGGAAACGTGCGGTGCGGTGTGATGCGAGCGCTCAGGCGGGCGTTCGGCAGCCCTCTCTCTGCCAGTCCAGTTTGTGTCGTCGACGACTCACCGAGCGGTAGGTGTATAGCGCGCGGCCTTGAGCGAGTGACGGAGGCCTGACGCAACGCAGCAAAGCAACGTGGTAATAATGCCCCCATACAAATATTGTATTGTGCCAAAATGCAAGAATACAAGTGCTACTACGCCTAATAAACTGTTTTTTTATGTTCCGAGAGATGCAAAGACAAGAAAAAAATGGGTTAAAGTAGGTAATGAGAAGAGATGATAAAACTCCTCTTTCAAGCGAAAGTGTTTTACATTGTTGCGAAGATCATTTTGACGTAAGTAGGTATTGTGTACCTATTACTATTAGAACTATCGAGATATTTACCATGTATTGTTTGGAGCTTCCAATAAAGGTCCAACCCCACCAAACGGACGGCATCGGCCCGGATTTTACAATCTTTAAACAAAATTATATCTTATTATCACAGTGTTTGAAGTTTATATTACCAAGTCACGCACAACAGCTTGACAGCGACGTGCGGCGGCATGACGCACGTCAAGCTGTCATGCGTGACTTGGTAATATAAATTTTAAATGCTGTGATATAAGATTTATTTTGTTTAAAGATTGTAAAATCCGTTCCGATGCCGTCCGTTTGGTGGGGTTGGACCTTAATAGTAATGTGAAAGGCCATGAAAGTTTAAATACCTTTATTGCGTACCTACCTATGTCTATACATGATAACAAAATTCAGTATAGAGATTATCCTGCAGGCGTATACTATGTACCTACGAATAAGCCTCTTAAATACTTTTGAAGTGGCCATGACGGCAAAACCTACTTAAGTACTTCATCCCTACTTTATATTAATATTATAAATGCGAAAGTAACTCTGTCTGTCTGTCTGTCTGTCTCACTTTTACGACTAAACCGCTGAACCGATTTTGATGAAATTTGGTATAGAGGTAGGTTAGACCTTGAGAAAGGACATAGGCTATGTTTGGTCGCGATAACCGACATCCACGCGGGCGGAGCCGCGGGCAAAAGCTAGTTTTATTATAAAACTTAATACCTTTTCCTTTTCTGAACCTGTATTATACTAGCTTCAGTTAGGTATTTCACGTCATTTCTAACGTGTTTTATTACTCGCTTGACAACACAGTAGGTACAACTTTCGACAGAACATCATAAGGTAGGTAAATAAGTAGGTACAAGCGTTAGGACGAACTACGTATATTATAAAGTATTTTAAAAACAAACTGTATTTGAATAATCACCAAAGAACTTAAAACACAAATAAAGTACTAAGAAAAACCAATAAAATAGTACCAATAAATAGTAAATATAGTAAAAATAAAAAATAAAAAATAGTACCAAAAAAATAAAAAAGACCAATAAAATAAACTGGTCGATCCACGAAAGAATTTGTACTGACTGACTGGCGACTGCGCTAGTCGGGACGCGTTCATAACAGATGACGTCATCGTCTAAATCGCAGTGTAAGCGGGCGTTTTTAAGTACTCGTTAAGAAATCCCTAATAGCTTCGTCATTTCTTGACGGATTTTGATTATTTAAAAAATAGGATACTCAGAAAGGTATAGCGCACCTGGTATACTGATTAAAAATACAATATTCCATTATGTGATTCATCCTCATTGCAAACATAATTTAAGGTGGATAATTTTTGCAAGAGGGGGTGAGAAGATTTATTAATTAGCCGATATAAAAATCGAGAAGCTAAATACTGTCTTCTTAGGGCTAGAGGGGGCTCTGCACATTGGACCTGTAAGGCGTTAATAGGGGAGCATTTCATACACCCGGAGATAATTCGAAGGCAGTTGGACTGGATCCTGTCCAGTCTTGCTAAAGCACCTTTGTTACAAGGAATTAACAGAAAGGAACCATAGTCCAAGATGCTTCGAACCAGAGCATTGTAAATAAGTTTCATGGTGAATGGATGAGCACCCCACCAGACACCAGCAAGAGCTTTTAAGATTGGAATGATTCTTTCGCATTTTTTGACCTGATAGTTAAGGTGGGAAAGACCTGTCAGTTTAGAATCCAAGTAAACACCCAGAAATTTTGCATTGTTAGAAATTGGAATGTCAGTATCCTGGATACTAACCCGGACTTGAGGAATTATTCTCTTTCGTGAGAAGATTACAACTGAGCTCTTGGGGGCAGACAAAGCAAGACCATGCTCTTGCAGCCACTGGTGCAGAGAATTCAGAGAGAGCGTTAACGATGTCGCAGCATCTGGAATGGATTGGTTAACGACATATAAAGCAATGTCGTCGGCGTATTGGAGGATTTGGCAATCGTTGTTTAGGCAAGTACCAATGTCAGCAGAGTACAGATTGTACAATAATGGACTCAATACTGAACCTTGGGGGAGCCCTGTCCAAACCCTTCGAGTACCGAATTCCTCTCCCTGAACCCTCAGGGTCAGAGAGCGATGTGTAAATATTTGGCGGATACATTGAACTATCCTCGCCGGAATGCTCCGTTGTAGCATTTTATGCCAGAGTATAGGGAGGAGGACGCTGTCGTATGCAGCGGATATATCCAGGAATGAAGCCACGACAGACTGACTTTGAGATAGGGCGATCCGTATATCAGCTGTAAGTACACCAATGCTATCCATTGTGCTAAGTCCTTTTCTAAAGCCAAACTGGGAGCTCGGTAGGAGATCTCTGGACTCGACTATCCACTCTAGCCGATTTTTAATTAGGTGCTCCAAAATCTTCATCAGAACAGAAATTAGGGCAATTGGTCTATAGCTGCTTGGATTGTCTATTTGTTTGCCTGGCTTTAAGATGGGAATGACAACATGAACTTTCCATTGATTTGGAATCCAGCTATTTTTATAACAATAATTCATAACATCTAATAGATACTTCTTTGTATCCTTTCCAGAATGGACGAGAAAGGAGTATGGTATACCATCTCTACCTGGGGCTGAGTCGTGGACATAGTTTAAAACCATATCTAACTCTTCTATGGTGAAAGGTGCATCGTGTGGATCTTCTGATGAAATCAAGGAGGGAGACAGTAGGCTTTCTGCTTGAGAAGGGACATAAGGAGGTGCTATCTTTTCAAAGAACAGTTCAGCAGTTTCCGGGGATATGGCCGAGAACCGGGAGGGAGCACAGCCAGATCGAAATCTGTTTATGCTTTTCCACACAACAGACGATGGGGTAGAAGGAGACAGGGAGGAGCAAAACTTCGCCCAGCCTGCACGCTTCTTACGCCGTAGCAACCTCTTGGATTTTGCATTAACATGTTTGTAGTTAATTAAATTTTGAAGGCTCATATCCAAATTATACCTTTTTTCAGCCTCGTTCCTATCCTTGATAACCCTTGTACATTCCTGGTCCCACCATGGTGGAGATGAAATTTTACCCCTAGCACTATTCTTAAGGGGAAAAGATTGTTCTGCACATAGGATAATGGAGCTGGTAAATTCGTCTACACAGCCTTGTACATGGCAGTGACCAGATTGGTTTGAATTTGGTGTGTTGATATCTGGTAGAGTTGAAGTTTTATCCTCTAGTAATGTAGAGAACCTCGACCAGTCTGGGTTGGATAAATTGAACTTTAAGAGAGGAGCCGGGCTTTTCTCTAAAAATGTCCTATTGGTGAGAGATATAGCAATTGGGTAGTGGTCACTGCCATGGGACAAAGCTGAGCACTGCCAGTAGGCACATGCAGCAAGCTCTAGGGAGCAAAATGTCAAATCGACACAGCTTTTACGCTGCCCAACCTGAGATCTTCGGGTAGCACAACCATTATTGAGGATGCATAGATCGAGATCATCAAGGATCCCAGCTAAGCCTATACCAAAGGTATCACAGTGGCTTGAGCCCCATCTGAAGTGATGTCCATTAAAATCACCCATCACAAGTAAAGGGCTCTCAGCATTCTCAAACAATGTCTTAAGAACCGGAAGATGCCGAGGGTGTGGATGAGCGATATAAACACCAATAACCGTTATACCTTCAACTTTGGCAGCTACAACGTTGATCTCTTGAACAGGCGCAACCAATGATGAGGGCTGAAATGGAACCCTATTATTGATTAGGAGAGCACATCCTCCATGGCGGTCAGGTTGGTCGCATCTCAAGATGTTGTAGTGTGGAACCCGGAAGGTTAGACTAGGAGTTAACCAAGTCTCGGCTATAAAACATACAATAGGTTTGTGTTTATTAAGCAAGAAAGTGAGGTCGTGTTTTTTATGAAACACGCTCCTCACATTCCACTGTAGGAACACTTGGCATGGAGCCATTTGTTAAATTTAATAATAAGGCGGTAAGTTTATCGGCAACGTTGGACGGTGAGTTAGAAAAACTAGGAGAGATAACAGAGGTTAGGATTTGTATAAGGAGTTCAATAATAGACGAGGAATTGACAGAGAGTTGGGGGAGTGGACTACTGAGGGCACAACCGTTTGGCTGTGAGGATTGAGGGGCACTGGTAATTTTGTCATGAGCAGCTATGTCATAAGAAGGGGAGAGAGGAGAATGTGTTTTTGGTTTGCCAGAAATGGTTTTGCGGTAAGAGACAGTGGGTTCACCTTTGGCAGCACTGGCATACCTACGGGAAACTTGCGGGATGGCTTTGCTGGCTTCAGAGTAAGAGATAGCTTTTTTTGCCATCGTAGATTTAATAGCTCTCTGCCTGTCATACTCCGGGCACCCCTTGCTATTAGCATAGTGGTTACCAGAGCACAAAACACAGAAAGCATCTGTCTCGGAGATGAAGCACCCATTACCAGGGTGATCGTGTCCACATTTGTGGCAGCGAGGTTTGGACCTGCAGATAGATTCTACATGTCCAAACCTGCAGCATTTACGACACTGTATGGTTGGGTATACATACTGTTCCACAGGAAGGGAAGTATAGCAGCAGAATACTCTTTGTGGCAGGGTCTGACCATCAAATGTTAAAACGCAGGTCTCGGTGGGTTTCCATTCGTTAATGCCATCTTTCATAACCTTTCTGTTAATCCTTCTGACTTTGAGTACCTGGCCACAACCCTGGGGAACAGTGATGTATGCTTTGGCCTCATCTTCATTCAAGTCCACGGGAACCCCGCTAACAACACCCATGCGAGTGATGTTAAAAGATGGGATAGACGCTGAAAACTTTTTTGTAATAATAGGGTTTGATAGGAATGCATTTGCATCCTGGGGTGAGGAAAACTCTACCGAAATACGGTTCCTACCTACTCTTTTGACACCATCCTTGGCTATATTAGAGATGTTGTTCTGCAATAGGAATAGGCCGAATGTGACGGGGTGAAGGGTTGTTCCAGTGGCGGGGTGAGGTTCTATCCGAGACACATGAGCTATGAACGGAGACTTATCCCCTGCCTTGTATCTGTCTCGGAAAATTAAACTTTTGGCCTGTTTTGATGGGCGGATAGAATCAGGAGAGCTTTGTTCATGCACTGGACGTTTACGGGACACGCCAGTTGAATTGTCTGCAACATTGCAATCTTCGACGAATTGAGACAGTCGATGCGACAGTCGATTGGGCATATCAGTATCAGGAAAAGAAGAAGGGGGGGGCATATATACAGCAGGAGAGGAGGGAGGAGTGGAAAAAATGGGAGTAGTAGGAGTCTGAATGTCAGGAGGGTCAGGAGGTTTATTTTTCTTCATTATTGCAATTAAATAAAATAAAAGAGCAACACAATACCTTTAACCAGTTAGATAGGGCAACACAATATAAAATATATATTTTAATGAATCACAATCGTCAAACGACACAAAATTCCAAAAAAATATCTGAAAAAACGTGACAACCTAGCACACGCTGACAGCTCTCGAAATGGAATCCATAGAGTAAAGTAATACATCGGAAATAGAGGGCCCTCTCGTGAGTTTTTTATGTCACCCACCCAACTTCTATCAGAACAGAATCTACCGCCATCTATTAATCATATTCCGACAACTGCTGTTATTATACCATACATACCTATATTGTGCATACCTACATACATACTACATGCATTGGATATATGGATATATAACCCAAAACCGTTAGGCCTGTTCCTTTACGTTGAATTCATTAAAATTCAACGTAAAGGCCGCGCCGGTTTTAAGTTATGAATTATGACATACTAACTGACATTTTGTGTAAATGACAGCAGGTCTGTTTTACCGACTCAACATGCGGCGCCATCTATCGATCTTTGGAACCAGAGCCACAATTTATAATGACAGCTGGTCTGTTTTATCCGTTTAGTATAGGAAGAAATTCTCTAGATGTCCCTTTTAAACTACTACCACCATACTACCACAGATAACATAATATTAAAGTACTATGTAGTGAAGTTTCCGAGGGCTGATGGAATCCTTGTAATGTACAAATATTAACAAACAATTAACTATGTCAATTGTCACTTTGACAGTTTGACACTTTTGGCGTTTGCGTTCACTCAATATAATTGTTATGTTTGGAACAAGGGACTTTTGCTCGAACGCTCCGTTTTGTTTGTTAATTTCATTCTTTTTTTTATTATCATGTTTATACAGTGTGTTGTAATATAATTTTAATTTTGCAGCAATTGTGACTGTTTGCTGGCGGGTGGTGCAGAGACTGAGACCTAACAAGTTCAGCGGACTTTTGTACTGGTACATTTTATATTATTATTATTATATTTTTGATATTTAATTAATTTATACCTATATCATTTATTTTATATTATTTTAATCATTATGAATGACACGTCGGATGATGATTCCTTCCATTCTGCCTATGATTCGGATGCACCGTTGGATAATATTAGTTTTTGCTCAACCCCAAATGTGGTCACGCTTGGTGATAAACTTCGCAAGCGTTTTGAGGAAAATATGGGTCGCTCATTTAATGTCTGTCATATAAATGCACAGAGCGTGGCCGGACATTACAGTGACCTTGTGGCAACCTTTGCAGACTCTCACGTTCATGCAATCCTGATCTCTGAGAGCCTTCTGAAACCTAATCTTCTCTCTACTTATTACCCACTGCCTGGATTTATTTTAATTAGGAATGATAGGTTGGATAGGGGGGGAGGTGGTGTAGCCATTTATCTCCGTAGTGATCTACCGTTTAGAGTGGTTGCCTCATCACCTCCACAATACTCAGCCAGCGCCGAGTTCCTCTTCCTGGAGGTCTGGGTCAGGGGTGTTAAGGTGATTCTGGGCGTTGTCTACAGTCCCCCTACGGTCGATTATTTCACTGATTTCGAATTGGTATTAGAATCTCTGGGGTCTGATTACGAGCATCACATCATCATGGGTGACTTTAACACTAATCTTCTCGCAGTTGACTGTTCAAGAACCCACAAGCTCCTTCACATAGTCGAGTCAGCCAGTCTTCATGTTTTGCCACTTAAGGCCACACACCACAATAAGGATGTGGATGATACCTGGCTCGACTTGATTCTTACTTCCTCTCCTAGTCTTGTTTACTTTCACGGTCAGTTTTTGGCGCCGGCCTTTTCACATCACGATCTCATTTATGCTTCATTTATTCTTAAACCTCCTAAACTCAAACCTAGAGTTGTGCATAGGCGTTGTTTTGGTCGTATGGACGGCAACAGATTGTGTGCTGACGCTGCTGATATCAATTGGGCGCCTTTATCAGAGGCTACTACCGTGGATGACAAAGTTCTGTTCTTCAACAAAACCTTAAATACCCTCTTCGATATACATGCCCCTGTTAGGAGGGTGAAGTTAAAGCATCCCCCGGCACCATGGCTTACTAACGATGTTCGAATCGCAATGAAACGCAGAGACCGGGCATTTCTTAAAT
This sequence comes from Eilema depressum, assembly GCA_914767945.1. Taxonomy (NCBI): domain Eukaryota; kingdom Metazoa; phylum Arthropoda; class Insecta; order Lepidoptera; family Erebidae; genus Eilema; species Eilema depressum. Next base: position 17,959,353 of record OU612027.1, read on the forward strand.
TTAAGAAAAATCGTTCGGATATTAATTGGGCCTCTTACAAGTCTGTCAGGAATCGGTGTAACCAGGTGATACGTAATGCTAAACGCCGACACATCTTTGATAACATAACTTGCTCTTCACCAACTGATGTTTGGAAGTTTCTTGGGACATTGGGAATTGGAAAGCAAAGGCATTTGGAGCTACCCAAGACAATTGAGTTAGATGCCATCAATCATCATTTCTCCACCTCTCTTGCATTTGATGGCCTAACCAAGAGTCAAACGGTAGACTTCGTAGCCGGGCTGACCATTCCCAGTTATACATCCTTCCAGTTTTCTCCAGTCACATCGGATGAGATCAGAAAAACTATCCTCTCCATTAAATCCAGGGCAATAGGCTGTGACAATATTAGTCGGCAAATGATTACAACTATCCTGGATCATCTTCTTCCGGCTATCTCAAATATCATCAACTTTTCCTTAGACTCTGGTCAATTCCCTACGTTATGGCGCAAAGCCTTTGTTCGCCCCCTACCTAAAATTCCTGATCCCTCGCTTCCTAACCACTTTCGTCCGATCTCGATCCTTCCCTTTCTATCCAAAGTGCTGGAGGCATGTGTGCATAGACAGTTGTCCAATTTTATACATCGCAATGATATATTAAGTCCCCTGCAATCAGGGTTCAGGCCAGGACACAGCACTACCTCTGCACTCTTAAAGGTAACCGGGGACATCAGGGATGGTATGGAGAAGACTAAGGCCACTGTGATGGTCCTAGTAGATTTTTCCTATGCATTCAATTGTGTGAACCACGACATTCTTTTGGCTATCCTTGCCCATATTAAGATCTCATCTGATGACCTGGATTGGTTCTCCTCATATCTTCAGGGGCGCCAGCAGTCGGTTCGTACCGACGAGAACTCATCGAGTTGGTGTAATCTCGACTCTGGTGTCCCTCAAGGCGGTATTCTCTCTCCTCTTCTTTTCTCCATATTTATTAACTTCCTAACCTCCGATCTTCAATGTGCGTATCACTTGTATGCCGATGACCTGCAATTGTATAGTCAAGCCAATGTAGAAAACATCTCGGAGGCCATCGATAGGGTAAACGCAGACTTGGGCTTCATACATAGCTGGTGTGCCAGATTTGGATTGGCTGTCAACCCTAACAAATGCCAGAGTATTATAATAGGCAGTGGCAATATAATGGGAAGGTTGAAGGACGTGGCCATGCCAGCGATTACGTTTGACGGGAAAATTATTCCTGTCACACATAGTGTTAGGAACCTGGGCTTACACCTGGACTCAACCTTGAGTTGGCGGGTTCAAGTTGCGAACGTCTGCCAGAGGGTTACTGGGACACTAAGGGCTCTCTACCGACTTAAAAACTTTCTTCCACCTAAGACCAAGACAATGCTTATGCAGACTTTAATCTTTCCCATCTTCGACTATGGTGATGTGTGCTATTTCGACCTGAATGCAGACCTGCTCAATAAACTGGACCGACTTCTCAACAATTGCATTCGATTCGTCTACAACCTTAGGAAGTACGACCACGTTTCGGCTTGTCGTGCGGAGCTGGGTTGGCTACCCATACGACGACGACGCAGTCTACGAGCTGTCACTTTGGTGTATACACTATTAAATTCTCCCAACGCCCCTTCGTACCTAAAATCCCATCTCCTTCTACTTGGTTCAAATCATAATAAAAATCTACGCTCCTCTAACAATCTTCTTCTTCACTGTCCCACTCACATTTCAAGCCTTGTCCACTCTTCTTTCTCTGTACAATCCATTCTCCTTTGGAATGCGCTTCCTCTAGAGGTCAGGATGTCTCCAAATCGCTCTATATTCAAGAACAGAGTACGCCTGCTCTACAACGAACCATAGGTGGAATAACTTTCAAAAGATTTTTACCGTATGTATATATATGTATATATGTGTATGTATATATATATGTATATAATTATGTATGTGTATGTATATGTGTGTATATGTATGTATATATATATATAATTATGATTATATATGTATTAATATGTTAATTGTTTGATTATGTTCACCCAATATTTATACTGTACTAGATTACACACTCTCATAACAATTTTCAAGCACCTACCTCAACTATTCTCTGCATCACCCTAAGGTTGACTGGTAGAAAATGCCTATGGCATTAAGTCCGCCTTTGTACATTTTATTTGTGCAATAAAGTTTAAAATAATAATAATAGTTTTTTATTATTAAAGTAGTGTTATTTTATGTTTAATTCTGATAATATTATCATATTTCGATACAATTCATTCTTCTTTACCCTTACCACTGAAGGAAATTCACGAATAAACTTAACTCGAAACTAAGCTGGTCAATGTGGGACATAGTAAAATCAAGGGTATTCAAAATTATATTCTGTATTATTTTATATTTATCAATTAGTTATTCACATAATTTGATGTAGGTATTTCGGATACATTAAATGTTAAATATTTTTACCATCGACACGTCATTATAAATTTTCTTTCATTTCTACATAAAAATTAATGGTAAACTTCTGGGACATGCTCATTTAGAGTATGGTCGTGTAAAAAAAAAAATGCCCATATGTTTCATTAGATATTAATAGCCACACTACCGTACTGCAAGCGTAAATGTTTTTCTATGAAGAAATTTCATTATTCCGAGTATAAAATATTCATTAGCAATTTATTTTATTTATGGACTGTTTATTTCTAACCTATAAGTACCTCCACATTCTTCAACAGGCGCTTTCTGCAACCTTGAAACGCTGCTGCCACCACTTTCGCCAGTGCTTTCGAATTGCAGCACTGGTTTTTCATACACAGAATTTGATGATCTTTCAGATGAGCCAGGTTTTTTCTGGTAATTTTATCATTTTAAGGTTTTTAAAAATGGGCTTTTGGTATCACCACCAGGATTTTAACCTTGCAGCATAGCCTTTTTGTGTTCTCCAATTAAAAACGCGTCTAATAATTTAAATATCATCCAGGAATCTGATCAGACTTGAGAGTTAATGTCATCGGCTCTCATATCAGTCATTTCATTATACTCACTTATTTAAAATAATGTAAGTACTTACCTACCTACTAACAATAAAGTGAATCTTCTCTTCCTCTTAGCGTTAATTCCCAGTCGCATCCGAAGCTTTCAGCTCGGAGTCTGGGGTCCGCTTTACCAGTCTTAACTACGGATTTGGCTAGACTTCGATATTTTCCGTGAAGCGATTGTCATCTGACCTCCACAACCCAATGTTAACATTAGGCGATATCGAAGCTTTGCAGCTAGACCGTGGTTTTTGGATTAGTTAGGGCTCCTTCTACCTGTATCGACTGCCATAGATGTTCTTATGGCAACCGGGACCGACGGCTTAACGTGCTCTCCGAGGCACGACCAGACCAATGCAAATCCTCATATTTAATGCACACAAATAATTGCACTGAGCGGAGATCGAACCCGCGCCTCCTGCGTAGCGGCCGCGTTCACTACCGCTACGCCACGGAGGCTGTCAATCTAACAATCTGTCAGTCTAACAATAAAGTGAATATCTATAATAAACGATAAGTATCATGGTTTCTAAATTACAATTAATACTCCGCTTTTATTAAATAATAATTTATTATTAATAATAAATACAATTGCTAGTCCATGATTAATAAATTCGTTTCCCAATTAATTTTATTTACGTACAAAAACTTGCATAAATACCTACCTAAAGTAGTCTCAACGTAAGAGGCCCACTATGACATTTGTCATTTGGACGTAACTAGGGATGTAACCACACCACTCGGTACACGATACTCAAGATAAATCGATTCAAGTTTGTATGCGTATTTGATCGATTAGAATATGTATTGTATTGTAGTGTAAAGTTCATTGGCTTAAAGTTCTAATTAGAAAATTTAATCTAAACTATGATATTGTAGGTATTTTTAAACAATACAATACTGCGAAAAGTAAATTTTCTTTCATTTAACATTTTTATTACAATAATATTCACTCAATAATAACCAATAGAAATCGCATGAAAATGAATCGTTAGTAAATCATTTTCTTGACACCTACTGTCTGAAGTTTACGCTTATATCACTTATTGAAATGAAACCACTTTTTAACGGCTTCTATCGCGATTTATCTGTCACTATTTACTTTTAACCCTACGTCGGCTACTTTCTAGCAGCCCTGGTCCCGGGGTGACTTAAGATGATATTTGAAGCCTAGGAATAAAAAAACCTAGATAACAGCAAACACAACAAAGTCACAAATTGGGATAATGTCATATTTGTCGATGAGACTTGGCTGAACTCGAATCATACCGTGCCGCAGTCATGGACAGATGATACCAAGGCCTCTTGCTCAAAAGTGCCAATAGGAAAAGGTGGACGCTTAATCATCTGCCACGTCGTCGGGTCAGCTAGTGGTGGTTTTGTGAATGATACCTTGCTCGCATTTGAGTCTAAAAGTACAAAATAATATCACAGAGTGGTTTACTAACCTGTTAGCAAACCTCTCTGAACAGTGCATAATAAAATTATTGTGTACAATGCACCGTGACCACTCAGTTCAAATAAATAAAGCACCTACTCAAGCAAACAAAAAGGCCGATTTAGTAGCATGGATACAAAGATCAGGCGTTGAAGCTGATACGAAATAGTTAAGAGCTGAATTGCTGTAACTGGTAAAAAAATTAAACCTGCAAAATTAAAAAATTAAATTGATGAATGGGCACTTCAGCATGGACATAAAGTGACAAGAACGCCGTCATACCATTGTCAGTACAATGCTATTGAGCTGATCTGGGCTCAAATGAAAGGATATGCAGCACGCCACAATACAAAGCGGCCATTCTCCACTAAGAAAATGATGACATTGCTGAATGAAGCTTGTGCCAAAATTACTAAAGAAGACTGGGTAATAGTTCTGGGGGTCCAGGGCTAGGTTTCTAGGCTTCCAGGCTTCTAGACATAATTAAACCTACAAATCTTGAAGTCTACAAGCCTAAAATTTAAAAAAGACCTAGAAAACAGCAAAAAACAGTCAGACTTAACGAAACCGCGAGCTCATTCTACGTAAATAGTCGCTGATGTTTAGTCACTCCGCGACCACGGTTGCTGAAAGTTAGCCGAAACTTCGGGTTAAAGTAATAAAGAATTAATCGCGATAGAATCCGTTAAAAATGTTAAAATGTTAAATGTTAAACGCTTCCTTTTATTTGTGCTCTATGACCTTGCTTCGTCTCACATTTCAGGATTCTCGCTCAACGAGGAGTACCCTAAAATCAAACTTCTAATTCAACGCAATCAAAGTATTGCCGGTCTTGTAGTATATTGCCGGCCATGTAGCATATTGCCAGTACTGTAGCATATTGCCGGTCATGTAGCATATTGCCGGTCATGTAGCATTAGTTCGCACCACAATTCAGTTTCGTGAGGAATCTTTAATGCGCAAACACGAGTCGTGTTTGCGCATTAACACACGTTTTGCACTTGACCGGATTTTTACAGATAAGTGTACGATCTTTAACTTTGTCTTAGACATTTTTATGATAAAATTAAAAAAAATATCTTAATCGATTTATTTTTACCATAACCAATTTATTAATAGTCTGTGGAGAGTATAAAAAACTCGTTATGGACAGCACTGAGCGGAGTGGGCGGTACCCATCAATGAAAAATGTCATTCTACGTTTGAAAAATATCATTGTTTTACGTTCTCAAAATTGAGAACTTCATGGACTTGAAATGTCCAAACGGGCTTTTTAGATAGCGATTACTTTAGTGTAACAAAATGTAATCACTAAAAAATACCAATCGAATTGAGAACCTCCTCTTTTTTTGAAGACGGTTAAAAATAGTTGGAGTTTTAGAAGTTAATTACAAGTATTCGTTCCAGCAAGGTTCACGCTTTACATAAATATAGCAGACTTTATTACAGAACCCAAAAAAATATGACGTGGGTTCCGTTATAGAACCAAACATTATTTTTGAGTAAGTTCTGCTGTAGAACCTAACGGAACTGCGTCAATTCCAACATAGAACCTAGCGTAACTGCGTTTGTTCCGTTACAGAACCTAAAATAACTGTGTCAGTTCCGTCATAGAAACTATTGGAAATGGGTCATTTTCTTTTATAGAACCTGATGAAACTGCGCCAGTCCCGTCAATCTAGTAGAACTGCGTCAGTTTCCTGGAAGCATCTAAATAATTCTAAAATATAAAAATATACCTACTACTGTTACTGCTAGTCAATTGGTACGCAGTAGATCTTAGATCTAATCTGATAGTTCTATTTCTGGTAGTTCTCATAGATCTAATCTGATAGTCCTATTTCTGGTAGTTCTAGTATATCTAATCTGGTAGTTCTAATAGATCTGATCATGTAGTTCTAATAGACCTAATCTAGTAATTCTAATAGATCTAATCTGGTACTTCTAATAGATCTAATCTGGTAGTTCTAATAGATCTATCGTGGTAGTGACGGCATAGTTGTTAGTAGTTGAGCGCGCAGAAGAGCGCTACTCCTCGCTTGATCCAGTGCGCCTGCGGCTTATGCGTGGGCAGTTCGATGGTCATGACGTAGTTGGTGGAGTGGCCCGTGGTGGACAGCGTGCCGGCGCGGACCAGCGTCTTGTACGTGGGGCACTCGTACAGACCCTCCTTCAGCTTGTGGCCTTGCTCCGGCTTCATGTAGATTATCGCCATTTCTAGGAAACAACATTGGTTTAAGTGAAGACAAATGTATTGGGAGTATGAGTCAAGACAACGTTCCCTGTAAACTTATAATACTTTTTTTCCGTGCGGCAAGCCCCTCAGATATTTCCCTACCGGCCGGGGCTGCTACAAATAAAGTTAACTTATGACTTTTGACCGATGAAGCTCTGTCGGAAACCTTGGAGAAAAGCCTTTTCCCCTTGAGGTTGGGGGACGGTGTTGTAAAAACGAACCAATTATAAAAAGGAATATCTATGGGACACTAGACTCTAAAGTACAAATTTTCGACGCAACTGAAGTTAAATCTAGATGATAATGGTGTATATTTATTAAGTTATTAGCTTACTCTAAAGTTTAATGAGAACACTAAAGTCTGACAAACCATTCTGGAAATTTAAATAAACGCCATCTGTGCCAAACTAAGAGAACGTTTAACTTAGCTTCAACTTAGGCGCTGCGACATAACGTGGACATTTTGAAGACGGCTGCTAGATGGGGTTATTCTCAAGTCCAAAATAAACCAACAATTCCTTAAAATGGGGAAAATGGGAATTAAATTGTCACTATTAAAATGCACACTGTTTTATTGCAAAAGAAAGTCAATTTAGCACGATTTGACATCATTAAAGCGAAATAAAGGATTTTACACCACTTTTTATACTACTTAGGTGGCAAAAGAACACATGAGCGTTACGTACAATATTTATAGACCAAGTCATCTCTAGTACAAATGAGGTATGTTATACCCCGAGACACGTATCTTGGACCTAAATCGCGACACAAACGAGGCCCCGGCCCCGGTGCGCGTGGATTGCTTTTTAATAATCTACGCTCGGTGAATTTGTGCTCGTCCACCGCCTTAGCACCCCGTGCTATCCTCATAAGACACAAAAGAAACGTGTACCGCACGTATAGAGCACATTTTAGGTCCAAGGTACATGTCGGGAGGTATACAAGTGAGGAGTGGTACCGGTGTACAGCTCCTTGGGGCGGCACTCCTCCAGCGACATGTCGGTCCCGTTCCAGCGCGCGCCCTCCAGGTACAGACACAAACACACGGACGTTACAGTATAGATACAAGTGAGGAGTGTTACCGGTGTACAGCTCCTTGGGGCGGCACTCCTCCAGCGACATGTCGGTCCCGTTCCAGCGCGCGCCCTCCAGGTACAGACACAAACACACGGACGTTACAGTATAGATACAAGTGAGGAGTGTTACCGGTGTACAGCTCCTTGGGGCGGCACTCCTCCAGCGACATGTCGGTCCCGTTCCAGCGCGCGCCCTCCAGGTAGACACAAACACACGGACGTTACAGTATAGATACAAGTGAGGAGTGTTACCGGTGTACAGCTCCTTGGGGCGGCACTCCTCCAGCGACATGTCGGTCCCGTTCCAGCGCGCGCCCTCCAGGTACAGACACAAACACACGGACGTTACAGTATAGATACAAGTGAGGAGTGTTACCGGTGTACAGCTCCTTGGGGCGGCACTCCTCCAGCGACATGTCGGTCCCGTTCCAGCGCGCACCCTCCAGGTACAGACACAAACACACGGACGTTACAGTATAGATACAAGTGAGGAGTGTTACCGGTGTACAGCTCCTTGGGGCGGCACTCCTCCAGCGACATGTCGGTCCCGTTCCAGCGCGCGCCCTCCAGGTACAGACACAAACACACGGACGTTACAGTATAGATACAAGTGAGGAGTGTTACCGGTGTACAGCTCCTTGGGGCGGCACTCCTCCAGCGACATGTCGGTCCCGTTCCAGCGCGCGCCCTCCAGGTACAGACACAAACACACGGACGTTACAGTATAGATACAAGTGAGGAGTGTTACCGGTGTACAGCTCCTTGGGGCGGCACTCCTCCAGCGACATGTCGGTCCCGTTCCAGCGCGCGCCCTCCAGGTACAGACACAAACACACGGACGTTACAGTATAGATACAAGTGAGGAGTGTTACCGGTGTACAGCTCCTTGGGGCGGCACTCCTCCAGCGACATGTCGGTCCCGTTCCAGCGCGCGCCCTCCAGGTAGACACAAACACACGGACGTTACAGTATAGATACAAGTGAGGAGTGTTACCGGTGTACAGCTCCTTGGGGCGGCACTCCTCCAGCGACATGTCGGTCCCGTTCCAGCGCGCGCCCTCCAGGTACAGACACAAACACACGGACGTTACAGTATAGATACAAGTGAGGAGTGTTACCGGTGTACAGCTCCTTGGGGCGGCACTCCTCCAGCGACATGTCGGTCCCGTTCCAGCGCGCACCCTCCAGGTACAGACACAAACACACGGACGTTACAGTATAGATACAAGTGAGGAGTGTTACCGGTGTACAGCTCCTTGGGGCGGCACTCCTCCAGCGACATGTCGGTCCCGTTCCAGCGCGCGCCCTCCAGGTAGACACAAACACACGGACGTTACAGTATAGATACAAGTGAGGAGTGTTACCGGTGTACAGCTCCTTGGGGCGGCACTCCTCCAGCGACATGTCGGTCCCGTTCCAGCGCGCGCCCTCCAGGTACAGACACAAACACACGGACGTTACAGTATAGATACAAGTGAGGAGTGTTACCGGTGTACAGCTCCTTGGGGCGGCACTCCTCCAGCGACATGTCGGTCCCGTTCCAGCGCGCGCCCTCCAGGTACAGACACAAACACACGGACGTTACAGTATAGATACAAGTGAGGAGTGTTACCGGTGTACAGCTCCTTGGGGCGGCACTCCTCCAGCGACATGTCGGTCCCGTTCCAGCGCGCGCCCTCCAGGTAGACACAAACACACGGACGTTACAGTATAGATACAAGTGAGGAGTGTTACCGGTGTACAGCTCCTTGGGGCGGCACTCCTCCAGCGACATGTCGGTCCCGTTCCAGCGCGCGCCCTCCAGGTAGACACAAACACACGGACGTTACAGTATAGATACAAGTGAGGAGTGTTACCGGTGTACAGCTCCTTGGGGCGGCACTCCTCCAGCGACATGTCGGTCCCGTTCCAGCGCGCGCCCTCCAGGTAGACACAAACACACGGACGTTACAGTATAGATACAAGTGAGGAGTGTTACCGGTGTACAGCTCCTTGGGGCGGCACTCCTCCAGCGACATGTCGGTCCCGTTCCAGCGCGCGCCCTCCAGGTACAGACACAAACACACGGACGTTACAGTATAGATACAAGTGAGGAGTGTTACCGGTGTACAGCTCCTTGGGGCGGCACTCCTCCAGCGACATGTCGGTCCCGTTCCAGCGCGCGCCCTCCAGGTACAGACACAAACACACGGACGTTACAGTATAGATACAAGTGAGGAGTGTTACCGGTGTACAGCTCCTTGGGGCGGCACTCCTCCAGCGACATGTCGGTCCCGTTCCAGCGCGCGCCCTCCAGGTACAGACACAAACACACGGACGTTACAGTATAGATACAAGTGAGGAGTGTTACCGGTGTACAGCTCCTTGGGGCGGCACTCCTCCAGCGACATGTCGGTCCCGTTCCAGCGCGCGCCCTCCAGGTACAGACACAAACACACGGACGTTACAGTATAGATACAAGTGAGGAGTGTTACCGGTGTACAGCTCCTTGGGGCGGCACTCCTCCAGCGACATGTCGGTCCCGTTCCAGCGCGCGCCCTCCAGGTACAGACACAAACACACGGACGTTACAGTATAGATACAAGTGAGGAGTGTTACCGGTGTACAGCTCCTTGGGGCGGCACTCCTCCAGCGACATGTCGGTCCCGTTCCAGCGCGCGCCCTCCAGGTACAGACACAAACACACGGACGTTACAGTATAGATACAAGTGAGGAGTGTTACCGGTGTACAGCTCCTTGGGGCGGCACTCCTCCAGCGACATGTCGGTCCCGTTCCAGCGCGCGCCCTCCAGGTACAGACACAAACACACGGACGTTACAGTATAGATACAAGTGAGGAGTGTTACCGGTGTACAGCTCCTTGGGGCGGCACTCCTCCAGCGACATGTCGGTCCCGTTCCAGCGCGCGCCCTCCAGGTACAGACACAAACACACGGACGTTACAGTATAGATACAAGTGAGGAGTGTTACCGGTGTACAGCTCCTTGGGGCGGCACTCCTCCAGCGACATGTCGGTCCCGTTCCAGCGCGCGCCCTCCAGGTACAGACACAAACACACGGACGTTACAGTATAGATACAAGTGAGGAGTGTTACCGGTGTACAGCTCCTTGGGGCGGCACTCCTCCAGCGACATGTCGGTCCCGTTCCAGCGCGCGCCCTCCAGGTACAGACACAAACACACGGACGTTACAGTATAGATACAAGTGAGGAGTGTTACCGGTGTACAGCTCCTTGGGGCGGCACTCCTCCAGCGACATGTCGGTCCCGTTCCAGCGCGCGCCCTCCAGGTACAGACACAAACACACGGACGTTACAGTATAGATACAAGTGAGGAGTGTTACCGGTGTACAGCTCCTTGGGGCGGCACTCCTCCAGCGACATGTCGGTCCCGTTCCAGCGCGCGCCCTCCAGGTACAGACACAAACACACGGACGTTACAGTATAGATACAAGTGAGGAGTGTTACCGGTGTACAGCTCCTTGGGGCGGCACTCCTCCAGCGACATGTCGGTCCCGTTCCAGCGCGCGCCCTCCAGGTACAGACACAAACACACGGACGTTACAGTATAGATACAAGTGAGGAGTGTTACCGGTGTACAGCTCCTTGGGGCGGCACTCCTCCAGCGACATGTCGGTCCCGTTCCAGCGCGCGCCCTCCAGGTACAGACACAAACACACGGACGTTACAGTATAGATACAAGTGAGGAGTGTTACCGGTGTACAGCTCCTTGGGGCGGCACTCCTCCAGCGACATGTCGGTCCCGTTCCAGCGCGCGCCCTCCAGGTACAGACACAAACACACGGACGTTACAGTATAGATACAAGTGAGGAGTGTTACCGGTGTACAGCTCCTTGGGGCGGCACTCCTCCAGCGACATGTCGGTCCCGTTCCAGCGCGCGCCCTCCAGGTACAGACACAAACACACGGACGTTACAGTATAGATACAAGTGAGGAGTGTTACCGGTGTACAGCTCCTTGGGGCGGCACTCCTCCAGCGACATGTCGGTCCCGTTCCAGCGCGCGCCCTCCAGGTACAGACACAAACACACGGACGTTACAGTATAGATACAAGTGAGGAGTGTTACCGGTGTACAGCTCCTTGGGGCGGCACTCCTCCAGCGACATGTCGGTCCCGTTCCAGCGCGCGCCCTCCAGGTACAGACACAAACACACGGACGTTACAGTATAGATACAAGTGAGGAGTGTTACCGGTGTACAGCTCCTTGGGGCGGCACTCCTCCAGCGACATGTCGGTCCCGTTCCAGCGCGCGCCCTCCAGGTACAGACACAAACACACGGACGTTACAGTATAGATACAAGTGAGGAGTGTTACCGGTGTACAGCTCCTTGGGGCGGCACTCCTCCAGCGACATGTCGGTCCCGTTCCAGCGCGCGCCCTCCAGGTACAGACACAAACACACGGACGTTACAGTATAGATACAAGTGAGGAGTGTTACCGGTGTACAGCTCCTTGGGGCGGCACTCCTCCAGCGACATGTCGGTCCCGTTCCAGCGCGCGCCCTCCAGGTACAGACACAAACACACGGACGTTACAGTATAGATACAAGTGAGGAGTGTTACCGGTGTACAGCTCCTTGGGGCGGCACTCCTCCAGCGACATGTCGGTCCCGTTCCAGCGCGCGCCCTCCAGGTACAGGCCGCGCACGCAGCAGCCATCGTCCGGCTTCTTGGGCGGCGGGCCTATCAGCGCCTGGGGGGAGGGGGAGGGGGAGGGAATAAGTGTCTGCCTCACCAGGACGAACAAGTGAATCGAAGTAGGTACTTTTACACCCTGAGACGGCATACGGCTTTAATTGGTTCTCACTGCTCCGCGTCACGCAGCGGGGCCCGGAAAACGCGTCCACGCGCGTGATCGCAAGAGAGCAGTGCCCACGATAATTCGTATTCGTAACTTAAATTCTCGATTGAGAACGAAGTGTAGCGATTGGTCGCCTGGGGCCCTAGACAAAATGACATTCTATTGGCGAAAACGCCAGTTGGAATCGCTAAAATTGTAGTATGAAATTGACATAAATCATTAATATAACTATTTTTTTTTTATGAAATTTGAGTCTTTGTAACGCTAAATACACGCTAAATCACATATTATTATTACCATAACCACCGCAATATCACGTAATCCACTGTTCAAAATGGTTCGCTTCATCGATTCCATCAATAGAATGACGCTTTGTCTAGGCCTCCTGACTAATAGTGAATATGTGTTTGTCAAGCCGGCCAATCGCAAAGATCCATTCCCTCAATACGTTTACGTTACGAATACTTTTCGTGCTCGTGGCACAGATCGCGCGCAGATTGGTCTGTTGTCACGCGTGGGGTGGCACTTTAAGTATAGTCCGAGAGCTGTTAGACATTTTTAGGTAGGTGTTTGAGGTAACCTAAAATTTCGCCAGGCAGTTTGTCAATCGTCCTTGCTATTTTCTTAAAAATGTGCTTAGTAAATTAAAATATTGCCTGACTAAACTGAAACTGTGACTTCGCTATTTTTAATTCCCAAAATAGGTCAAAATGTAAATAATCGAAATAAAGAATACTTTATTTTTAAACTATCGCGGTGTAAACTCATAGTTTTTATGTTTCGGGACTTATCGCGATTAATTATTATTTGGAACTTACTTGTGCCGACGTTTCGGGTGCGTTGCAGCACCCGTGGTCACGACTTGACTGACCACGGGTGCTGCAACGCACCCGAAACGTCGGCACAAGTAAGTTCCAAATAATAATTAATCGCGATAAGTCCCGAAACATAAAAACTATAAAGAATACTGTCCAGAATCTTATGCCAAACTGGAAAATTAAATTTGTAAAATACAATACTGGGGAAATTGGATAAAACCATCTTGATACTCTTTAAAATTTGTTTTTCAATTAATATTTTTTTAAATATTTATTTATTTCATCATCAATTAAAAAAAAAAAACAAAAAAAAAATTTGATGAGGAGTTCTTTTAAGTATAAAGATACCTGCATCAGAAGACCTCACTCTTCTCATATCAAGATACATCATAAGATTATTCACCAGTAGACAGTAGACAGAAGGTATTATTTAGGGACGTCCACTACTTCTTTTTAGTCTCGAAAAATTACAAGTAAAATGTACAATTCACGATAGTAAAAAATAGGACATAACCTCTACTCTTCTTTACTTATAACGGCCGTTCCCAATAATAACCTATCTATGTCTATCGCCAGTTTTCATATTAGAAAGGCTAAAAACGTCATCAATCTCTATGGTAACGCAATTCATAGTAGCAAATAACAACAGGATTTGACATTAGAAGTATCTCTACCTTTACCTTTATCTGTAGATATGTTATTGGGAACGGCCGTAAGAGACTAACCTCAAAAGCGTATGACACCGTGTCGATGGCTATGACGTGTTTCCTGGCGTAGTTCTGCAGCGCGCCGGTGAGGAAGGCCTGCGGGAAGTAGAAGCCCGAGATCCAGAACACCTTGGGGATGCCCTGGTCGGCCCACTCCTGCATGAAGTTGACGCGGAGACACAGGTCTTTGGTCCAGGCCGCTGGAGTACAACAGAACAGTATGTGTGCAAATAAATATAGATATTCTAGGACAAATTTCTACAACTAATTAATATTATTTCTAGGAGGATCGCCAAACGTGGCGCATATTGGGAGAGGCCTATGTCCAGCAGGGGACTGCAATAGGCTAATCGATTGATTGATTGTAGGACATTCTACACAGAAGATAGTATAGTATGCTTAGCTTGTGTTATGGGGTTTGGAATTATGATACATAATATTGTATATCATAGGAACATCCAGACCAATACAAATATACACATTCATGCATGCAAATATTTGCATTGAGCGGGATTCGAACCCACGACTTAGCAGTTGAACACTCTACCAATACGCCACAAAGGTAGGAGTTCCGTTTGTAAGGCGCTATCTCTATCGTACCTCAGACTGTCATTTTGATACTTATAAAGAGTTGGTAAAACTGTTTATAAAATATCAAAACTGCAGCTTCGGTTTTAACCACTCTATATCGAAAAAAAAACGAACATGTGAACATCTTTCGCACATAAGTAGATATAGCTATATACATACATATATTCACGACTCATATCTACTGGGGTAGACAAAGACGACATTTTTCTACTTGTTACGATCCTAGCATACACCTTTTACTTTTCGATAGTTATACAGCATCTTTTAATCAAAAATGTTGGGGACATAATATCTACCCAACAAACATTTTAGTCGTATAAGTGAAAATTACACGACTTAATGTTCTATAAACGTCGTATAGAAGTCATTTTAGGTTTTAATACGACTCAGTGCCTCTTTATCCTTATACAACTTGTAGTCGTATAAAGACGTCGTATAAACGTCTCCGCGACTGTTTTCTATGACAATTATACAACTTTCAGTGGTAAAACCGATGATGTCGTCTTACTAACGTCTATACAACTTTTACACCAAACTGAATCGTATTAGAGTCACAAGAACTACTTATACGCGATAATCGTAATAGAGTGATAAATTGCACTCTTACACGACTTTTAGTCATTTTGAACACTATTATACTACCATTAAGTGACTGAATGTCGCATAGCTGTAGAGTACCTTAACATTACAAGTCAGTCATTCTTTATCTTTATTTTTAATGAAACTGAAGGTGGTTCCGTACAAAATTTAATTTTGAGTTCAGGAAAGTTCCTTGCAAAATCAAAGCGCAGAAAGCGGATCTAGTTGTTTTGAAGTAGTAGAGACAAAACAAGATAAATAAGATGAAATATTTGAAAAAATATGTTTCAGTGATAGTGAAATGACTAGACTATGAAAGCGAAAGCGAAACCAGCAAAAATGATAAACTTCGGATAATGAAAAATTCGTTAAAGCGAGAAATTCGTTATTTCAAGGGTCGTTATATCAAGGTTGCACTATATAATACAGTGGAATTACGGAATTTTCCTCTGGGGCAATTCCGTGGATATAAATACAATATTTATACTGTGCTCAAAATCTCTTCTTCCGAAATTACTATAAAATCGCCCTGTCTATTTGCATATTAGAAAAAAAAGAGACAAGTGATATTTCAAGGTTCGTTTCTTACCTATTTGATTCATATTTATATAGGTAGGTAACTAGAGTTTGTATGTAGAATTACGCAGCTCTTTATGTATATCACCATGGAAGTTATAAGTAAATAAAATAGTCAAGTAATATTGGTTGGTTTTATTTATTTTAAATGGTGATAGAGATGTGTGTGGATATCCATAGCCATCTCAAATACATAATTATGTATTAACTTCGAAAAATCTATCTTGGTTAAAAACTTATCGACGTCCATTAAATCACATCATATTATTTTTACTACTAAAATAAAATTTAAAATTTACTCGTTGAACCCTAATTTTGTTAATATGGCGGCTAATTATTGCACATAAAATTAACTGCACAGAATGAAAGGTCGTTTTGTAGTCGTATTACGGTTGTGTCGCGTCTTAGAGTCGTATAAAAGTAACTTTTAGCACGTGCGCTAAAAATATAGTGAGAAATGTTGTTTAATTTTAAGTATTTCTAAGGCGCGTGCATTATACTAAGAAAACTAGCGCATATTACACGATAAAATTAATTTCCCAATAGATTAATGCACTTCAACACGCGTTTCGAGATATAACATATTGAAATTAAATGAATATGGCTAACTTAAACTAGGTAGAGTTTTGACAACTCTAATTTATAATGTCTCTTTCACTCTTCACTGTTATGAGTACAACAAAATTCAATAAAAATGTCGTCATTTGCACTGGTATTCGACAAAGTGTCGTAAAACAGTGGTATTGTAGACCATAATGCAGCAAAAAATGAATTTCACTACATCTATGCGACCATTATACGACTGAATATGTCATTGATACGACTACTATGCGACTCTTATACAACTCTAAGTCGTATAAAATGGGCCCTTTTTCGGTCGTAACGACGTGATAACGACGTTTTGGCGACATGCTTATACAACCAAAAGTTACATTCGGCACGTTGTGGCGACTTCAAAAATGTTTGTTGGGTAGGACCTAAAATGTGCTCTATACCGCAGTACACGTTTCTTGGGTGTCTTTTGAGGACAGCGCAGGGTGCTACTGCGGTGGACGAGCTCAAATTCACCAAACATAGATTATTACAAAACAATCCGCAGGCGTCAGGGCCTCGTTAGCCTCGTGATGGTCCAAGATAGGTGTACCAAAGTATAATTACCGAGCGGTTTCAGCGAAGGATAAGCCTTGGAGCTCCACATGAGTGGCACGGTGTTCCTCGACAGACTGCCGCCCATATTCTCCAGGGCTTCTGACATCACCACGAGACCTTTTAAAGCTTTCAGTAGGTCCCTGTTCGTATAAACAAATTCTTTGATCATTTCCATTTTCTTATTACTTCTTCTTGGAGTAAAAGGCTGGATTTTTAAATTTTGTCGGCCCAAAACTTGGCCACAGCAATAGCGTCTTCAGTTGCTCTACAAAGGTCGTCGCTAGTACAATTTAACCCCTTCAAGTTAAGTTCGATTTACGAAGTTGGAAGGGGATATTACTTGAGCAAGTCGTACGCTTACTCTCGCTTATGTACGTACCTAATAAAGGACACAGGTACGAAAGTGTTAAAGGAAGGCGGCAGAAAGAGAAATCATTTTCCGTGAAAGCAAAGCAGCGATCAGGAGAGCAAATGTGACATGGACTGGGATTGGACCCCGCAATCGCAAGACTCTTGCGACCGGTCCATAAAGCCCCATTTGACCATATTTTCCCTGTAGCGGCCAACTTGAGTCCGCAGGCGATTTAAGGGTCGGCAGCACGAGTGTGTCGCCCCTGGTATTGCATACGTCCATAGGCCACGGTAACCACTTTCCATCAGGTGGGCCGTGTGCTTGTCTGCGACCTAAGTGGTATGAAAAAAAAACTGGATGCTTGTCTGCCCACCTGTGCTATCTTCATATTACTGACGACGATGAAGGCAGGATACTTCTAGTACAGAAATTCGCTCGGATACCCCTTCGTCAGAGCCGGCGGGGGTGGTTATGTCGGACTCGAACCGACTAAAACCGCACGCCATCTTGATTCCTCAATTGAGGTTGCCTCTGGCCTCACGCCCCGGTTGACGTGAGGGGACCTGGTTTGGCACCATACGTCTCGGTGAGACCTGATACATACAGTATGAAATGTTACCTCAAAGAGTTCTTGATGACGCCCAGCAGTCGGTTGTACCTGATCCCCTCTTGGATGAGCACCGTGTTCAGAGACTCCTTGTACGACACCGGGTACCTGGACAACAATGGACTCTATGATATTAGTATTGCCTTTTTTTTATAGTGCGAAAAATCCCCACGGATACCTCTCCCGCCGGAGTCGGAGGAGGAGGTTATGTCGGACTCGAACCGACTAAAACGCACTCCGACAGTTGCCGGAGGTGAGATTGTCGTAGCCAACTATTAGTACTGCTGTTTCACTGTGTCACTCGCTCTCATTGTACTTAAGCAGCGCTATAATAAAGTGTTGTGTTGTGACGTTTATAGCCGAATAACTCAGATGCTAACTGCTGTACTAGACCGACCGTAATTGCTGTGCCGTGCCTTGGGTATCTGCGCGGCGAGACGGGGAAGTATCGACCAATCGCCGCGCGCCGGTCAGATTTGGTCAGTCCAGCGCCAGAGATGGCAGCAGTCTGTATCTCGCTCGCTTTTGACTCATGCTATTTCTTTCTCTTTCTTTACGTCCTCCCCCTGCCATGCCACACGTACTTGATGCTGATCTCGTGGATGTCGAGCGCGTTGGGCATCTCGGCGAGGATGTCGCGCGCCGCCTGCTCGATGATCTCCTCCACCGTGGCGCCGCCTTCACCCTGCACTTCTTGCGGCTGCAGGTTCAGCAGTATGCCTGACAAATCATAACGTTAGTTACTAAACTTAGCCATAGATCAAGATATATATGCGAAATGTGAGTGTTAATAGACATCTGCCATACCCAGTACTACAGTTCCTCCGTGATCATGGTGCTTGCAACAGCGCCGAAATATCGGAAACTCCAAACAATACATGGTAAATATCCCGATAGTTCTAATAGTAATCTGCCTACCCCTTCGGGGATTTACAGGCGTGAGTACATATATGTATATATTGGGTGATTTTATAGTCATTTCAGAGCGAAAGATTTTGGGCACAGTTTCGTTAGCAAAATCGTCTCGATGTATTATTTTGGCGAAAAAAATCTTTTTTTTTTTTACAACCCCCATACAGTATACCTTTCACCTGTACATTATTCCCATACATTATAAAAAAAAAAGACGTGTGGCACTCGGGGACTGCCGCGGTAAAGCTATTGCATAGCATTTTTTATCAACTTATGCAATTATACCCCACTCCGAGCTCGCACGAATCGAGCCGAGCTCGGAGTGTCAGCTTAGGTTTTTTCGTTACGGAATTTCTGGTTTCGGTCTCCACGCTCAAGGCCCGCGATAGAAGCTATGCAATAGCTTAAAAAAGGTTTTTTTTTCTCGCCAAATTAATACTTCACGGCGCTTTCGCTATCGAAACTGTGCCCAAAATCTTTCGCTCCGATACGACTACAGAATCATCTTGTATAGAGAGGGTGGTGGTACTCACGGAGGCAGGTCTGCGTCTCGGACATGGCGTAGCTGATGTTGGCGTTGGCGTGCAGCCCAAACAACGACGGGTCGTCGTTGAGCGGCAGCGCGCGGATGTACTTCAAGTAGGCCTCCATGTTCGTCGACGAGGGTTGCTGCAGGGGACGAGGACACAGATACAGAGACCACATAGATACGAGGAAACTGTCTTAAGAACCTTCAGCTCTTTTTTCCAAAAACAATTTTGGCATATTTGGGATTTCAATCAAGAGTGAGCTGTACTCAAAATTGAGATTCTGCTTACACCAACGTATTTTCTTAACAACCATAAGATCTTTTTGTGAAAACAATTTTGGCATATTTGATATATGGAACTATTCATAAAAATGAGATCATACTTTCTACTTTTCTCTTTCATTAGGTAAAATGAAATTATGCTAACATGAAACTGAGCTGCTCCCGTTGACCGGCGTATTGTAGAATAGAATGACGATTGTATGGGATTTGACGTTCATGACATGCGTTGACGACTGTCATATACGTCAAATCCTATAATACGTCATTCTGCAATACAATACATTAAAAAAAATTTGATCAAAGAAAATTCGGATTAATTTCGCGCTCCACGAACTCCAAAGCACAAAGAGACATGCTGCTGTAAGCTATAAGGATGATGATGATGATGACCGACCTGCTTGTAGGCGCCGGTCTCGTCGAAGATGAACTTGTCGCTGAGCACGGTGGGCGAGTAGTAGTCGGCGAGGATGTTGAGCAGGAAGCGCCGGTCCCAGTTGTGTGTGTGTGTGTGTGTGTGTGTGTGTGTGTGTGTGTGAACACTGACCTGCTTGTAGGCGCCGGTCTCGTCGAAGATGAACTTGTCGCTGAGCACGGTGGGCGAGTAGTAGTCGGCGAGGATGTTGAGCAGGAAGCGCCGGTCCCAGTTGTGTGTGTGTGTGTGTGTGTGTGTGTGTGTGTGTGTGTGTGTGTGTGTGTGTGTGTGTGTGTGTGTGTGTGTGTGTGTGTGTGTGTGTGTGTGTGTGTGTGTGTGAACACTGACCTGCTTGTAGGCGCCGGTCTCGTCGAAGATGAACTTGTCGCTGAGCACGGTGGGCGAGTAGTAGTCGGCGAGGATGTTGAGTAGGAACCGCCGGTCCCAGTTGTGTGTGTGTGTGTGTGTGTGTGTGTGTGTGTGTGTGTGTGTGTGTATGTGTGTGTGTGTGTGTATGTGTGTGTGTG